>CM073125.1:31004406-31289406 GCA_037039145.1 Fundulus diaphanus | reverse complement strand
CATTTGAGAAACAAAACATCATACTGACTCTCCAACATGGTGGTGGTAGCGGGGGTGGTCTGGGGATGTTTGAATCTTCTGTGCTTTGTTGTGTCTCTGCTCTGTCTTCTCTAACCCCCAGTCAGTCTTGGCAGATGGCCGTTCACACTGAGCCTGGTTCTGCTGGAGGTTTTCCTCCCTGATAAAGGGGAGTTTTCCTCTCCACTGTCGCTTCATGCATGCTCAGTGTGAGGGATTGCTGCAAAGCCACACAACAAATGTGCCTTTTTTTTCATTTGTTAGATTAATAAGTGTTTAGAAAGTATCCGTATGAGCTCAGAAACCCAAAGTGAGCTCTCCTTTTCAATCATTTACAGAAATGTGTGTTCAGTAGCCGGCATGCAGTCGAGCTGGACGATGGACATTGTATGTACAAACACGGTCTCACTGTCTGAGCTGTATTTATAGCTTTGTGAAAGCTTGTGGGAAAGTGGATGTGGACATATGGCTCAGTGCAGTTCTGATTAGAGAACCTCTGGCAAACATCTGCACTGTGCAATTACCATATTTTTCAATATATGAAAAAGAGATACAAAACATGCATGGAAAACATCTGTTAACATATGATTTAACATACATAGTTTTCGCATGATACTTGTGAAATTCATCATATTATGTTGTATGAAATAACTGCAAAAGTGGCCACTCTCAAGAGTAAATCATAAAAGCCTCATATGATACATAAACCGAAGATGATTGAATGGTTAAAATCTTTACGTTTTTTCCCTATGGGCTCTGACCAGCGGCATCAGGTGAAGTGTCTTGCCCAAGGACACAACGACTGAGATAGTCGGAGCAAGGGTTTGAACCAGCAACCTGCCGTTTCCAGGGTGAACTCCTAGGCCCTGTGCCACTGTCGCCCCATAAACCGAGTGCTCGTCTGAAAACGGCTGTTGAATGTTTTCGTTTGTATGATATTAAAGATTGGCTGGCGATCTGAAGTGTGACAAAGCAAAAGCAGAAGAAATCTGCAATGGACCAAAAACTTTTTCATTTTTCTGTATTGGTATTTGATGCAAGGGATGGAAATACAGATTTTTCTGGAGGCGCCTGGAGTGGTTGTGTGCGAGCCAAATCGAGCGGCTCTACCTCTTGTCTTGGCACATCAAGCTGTCTGTCTTCTTCGAGGAAACTCCACCATCTATCTTTCGCACAGATCTATTTTTTTCTTTTAGATGACATATTGAGAAAAAGTCCACAGTCATACTAGCACCCAGCAAGCACAATGATGCAAGTGAAGTTTGTCTGGTTGAAAAAAAGGGGGCAACCCTGTAAGTCCAAATCCTAAACACATGTTCCCCCTCGGTGCATGAGATGTGAGATACAGATAATTACCCTCATGGCTATTCTGAGGTGAGCTCTTATGAAGCCCCCCTGGGTTGAACCTGAGCCTCATTTGTCTCTGATTGAACAGTTTGGCCAAAGAACCGCGGGACTTGGCCTACACAAATTAAAACCTATACCTTCATGAAGGAGGAGAAAGTGACGGCTGGCCTCTGTTTTAATGCGGTTTATGTCAGCATCAGCATTTAATCCATATGCCTATGGAAGCGTGAAATGTTGTCTTTGAATTGGAGTAATCCAGCTTCCTCCCACCGCAGTAAATCCATCCATTGCCACGTGCATTAAACAACAGGGCTAAGAAGAAATCAAGACTTTGATTCATTTTTCCGCCAAACATTTTTGTCAAAAATGCTTACTTCATACTATATTTTATTCATTACTCAACACACATCTGGCCAACAGGTGCTGCGTCTGTTAAACGTTGAGTGATTTCGTTCCAGCAAAGAGGACCAAATGGAGAGCAGCGGCGGATAAGGCGCTCTATCTTCTATCTGTGATGACATGGAGGCACAGAGCGAGGGCTGCATCGACGCTGCGTGGTTTCTATAGACACGGATCCAGCGCGTTGCTGCCAGTGCCCTTCCAAAGCCCTGATTACCCCATTTCCAAGGGCCTAATCTCTGTAAACAATCTCTGTTTTCATTATCTTCTAAACTGATTACCCAGATGAATGTAACTTTCCATCATGGGGGCTCAGACAGAAACGAGAAAAAAAAAAAAAAAAAAAGGCCCCCCAACATATTGATGCCAGCTGTAGCTGTGCGACCTTACAGGAGGAGTAGAGCTGATAGAGGAACGCGTGCTGGGCAGGAACACGTGTGACGAAGACATGCTTGAAAAGTGTGACAGAAACTGGATCAGAAAAGATGTTATGCGGGGAAATCTTTCAACCTGCTTGTGGTTTTGCACAATTTACAGCTACAGATTCAACTCGTTTTATTACATCATCCTCTGAGGGGCTTGCAAAAATGTTCATATCCCTTGCAAACATTTTTTTTTTTTTTTTACAACCAGGACGATTCAACCAGGAAAGATCAACAAACACGATGTACAACATGGTTGTGAAGTGGAAGGAAAATAATTCATGGTGTTCAGTATTTCTCACTAATAGAAAAAAGCTAGCACTTTAACTCTGATACCTATTTATCTTCAGAAGTCACCAAATTACTGAACAGAGTCCACCTGTGTGCTATTTACCCTTTAGTATAAATCCAGCTGCTCTGTGAAGGCCTCACAGGTTTGCTGAAGCATCTTGAAAGCAATTAACACAGCAAACAGGTCGATGTTGTGAAGATTTTTAGAGAAGGGTTGGTTTGTGACGTAATATTTCAAGCTCTGGGCATCTTACACGGACCTGTTCAATCCGTCATCTGAAAATGGAAAGGTTATGTCCCAACAGCAAACCTACCAACAAATTGGTTGCTGTGACCAGCTGGGTCAGAGAGGACAGCATCAATCAGACAGCACCAACCAGAGAAGCAGGGAAGAGACCCAGGGTAGCTGTGCCGGAGCTGCAGAGATCAGCACGTCGGGATCCGGCCACCAATACTGGTCTTACACTCCACAACCTTAGCAAGCAGGAGACACTTGGACCAGAACTGAACCTTTTGGCCAAGATGCAAAAACATAGCAAATACTCCTGGACAGTCAACAACATCATAAAAGCCTGAAGAAGTCAGTATTATAATAATACTTATTAAAGATTGTTTTGATTGCAAGCAAGAAGGCAATTGCAAAATGCTGGCTCCAGTTACACCCACATCCCCCGTTCATAAATATTATAAACTTGATCCACGAGATGGAAAAAATGTAATAGTTATTCAAAGACAAGGGCAGCTGTGAATTTGAAATACATCCGCTCTTTCTGTCAGCGTGGTGTGTACCCTGCTCCTGGGTTCTTGAGTACATGTGTGTTATTTCTCTGTATTTTTACAATTCAGACCAATGATGCAATGTAAATCACATTGCTTAGTTTATTGTATGTAAGTCTTAGCCCTCACCTGTTTGTTCCTGTTCGAAAACTAAAACTAAAGTTTAAAAAAAAAAAAAAAAAAAAAAAAACATCATACAAGCGATGGTCCACTGTTGGGACCTGCTCGTCCAGTCGGGGTGAACGCTGCACGTCAGGGATTAGTTGCAGTCTGCTGGGTTTCCTCAGAGAGAAAGCTTTTAACCAAACTGCGTTATGATCTGAACTCCACTGCATCGTTTGATAACTAGGATCAATTTGGATCGTGTGTGATTGGATTGAATCGACTCTCTCTTTTTGAAGTGCCTGAGGCAACATTTGTTTTGAATCGTCGCGCCATATAAATAGACTGAACTGAAACTAATGTGAAACGCTACATGTGGAGGAAATCTAACATCGCGCATCCCTCTGAAAACACCCCCCGATATGAAATGCGATGCTGTTGGGATGTTTTTCCCTGCTTTGTGTTGGTCCGGCACACACGATCCCGATAATATACACTGAGGCTGGTGATTGTGACATGACAATAGCTGAAAAAGTTTAGGAGGTGTTAATACTTTTGCAAGAGCCTGTAAGCCCCAGACATGCACATAATAAATTTGATTGATTTATGTCTAATCTCCCTATCCCTCCTCCTCTTTCTATCTCTGAGTCCTTCGTGCCATTTGAAATTAAATGTTTCTTTCCACCCGCTCTCCTCTTCCCCCCCCTCCCCTGTTTCTGGACAAAGTGAGGGAACGTTTGCCAGCTCAAGTCTCCATCTGTTAACAAACGTTTCCAATATGTCGAGAGGAACATCTTGGCCCTCAGACTCCTCCGTCAGGATGTGATGAACGCCGTGCACCTGTCCCTGCCTCCCAGCCTCGGTTCTGGCAGTGAAGCCCCCACAAGATCAAAGTCAGCGGTGCTAAATTGGCTTGGAAGAGTTTCATCTACTTTTGTTTCCATTTTAACCCCAAAAATGCAAATCCTCAACCATGAGTCCACAGACGCTTTTGGTTTCCTTTTGCAATTTTCACTTACAACTAATCAGCTGAAGTTGTTTAACATGTTTCTGTTTCTGAAGAACTGCTTAATGTCAAGGGATTTTATTTGTTTAGGTGCGGGCCTACACAATCGACCCCAAACTATAAATCTTTTTGGACAATAAATGATCTCCAGGAACGTATCAAATGAGTGTTCACTTAAGTCAACAACCAACCTGGGAAAAGCTGGGGGGAAAAGCACCCCCCCCCCCCCCCCCCAAAAAAAAAAATGACGTCAGAAGCCGAGGCGGCCTTGATTACAGAAACGGGAAAGACAAGTCGACCAATCACGCCAGGAGAGTCCGAGCTGGACCTGGCTCTGCTTTCACATTGTGACTCTGAGGAATGTGGGAAGGGAAGAAAAATGACAACCTGCGTCACCCCGTTTTGAACTCCCCACCTTAATTAACTAATGCATCTCCATTTATCATGCCGTGACATTGCATGATTCTGAGGCAATCTAAGATGTTGGCTGAAGCTCTGTGAGGGGAAAACACATCAGCACCCTCTACTGACGAGCCGGCCAGCTTCAGGGCCCCAGCGGACTTTGAGTTCATTTCCTTTCATTTGCATGAAGGTTGCTTGTCTAATTATCATCTTATGACGACGCAGCCACTGGGCTGCATCCTAATAAGGACCAGATCCATTGCAGAGTAAGAAGACTGCTCTACTGGATCATAAAACTCACTGTGGCTGTTTTCCTAGGGATCATAAAACTAAAATGCTTCAAAAGTCCGTCAACAGATAGCATCTATGGCTAGTATTCTTACTGCTTGCAGCCAGCGTAAGTGTGTCGTACAATATCTGTCAGAGGAAATATAAGGAGGGGCCATAAACTCTTTATATTTACTACAACTTTCTAGAAACAGGTCTGTTTTATTTGATGCTTTGGAGATTTATTCGACAAATTAAGCTTTTAAAGTTCACTCAGCCGTCTGACAACACTTCTGTCAGCAGATTTGCAACTGGCAGAGATCACAGGAAGCCTGATAAATCAGAGACAAATGAGCCATAGTGTCAGCACGCTCAAGCTGTGCTCTGGTTCAAAGTGTGTGGCGTCATGACCACAATTTAGACAACGTGCAGTGCCTTGCAAAAATATTATTATGCACTGAGGTACTCCGCATTTTGGCACATAAACTTTGATGTTTTTCTTGGGATTTTGTGCAATAGACCAATCCAACGTGGGGCAATTTCTGAAGCTCAAGGAAAAGCATAATTTAAGGTACCACGTCCATTTTACTCTGATGCTCCTAAATAAAATCCACTGCTAGCAGCTTCCAGCCAGAAGTCAACTAATTAACAGAATATAAAATGATTCAGTATATTTATATAGCGCCAATTCAGAACACGTGTCCTGTCAACGCATTTTACAAAAAATATGTCAATTCAGTCTGATTGTTATTCAAATTGGTTTCAAGTTTTTTCCCAAAGGAAACCCAGCAGATTCCATCGAGTCACTGACATTCACTTCTCCCAAAAGACAGCGTAGCCACAGTAGACAGTTGCCTGCATTGTGTTGTTGAATTTGCAGCAATCCCTCATACTGAGCATGTACAGTATGATGCGACAGTGGAGAGGAAAACTCCCCTTTAACAGGAAGAAACCTCCAGCAGAACCAGGGTCAGTGTGAACGATCATCTGCCTCGACCGACTGGGGGTTTGAGAAGACAGCAGAAACACAAAAATAGCGCAGAAGCATTGAGCAAGGGGTACTCTTTATGTGAGAGAAAAGTAAAAGGGTAATGGCAGTAGTAGTCCCTTTAGTGGCTTCCTCTAGAAGAAGACACAGCCAAGCAGATAAGTTGTGAACAAGTTGTCATGCCTATGAGAGATAAAGGGTTAAACACTGAAAGACAGGGCCAAGTCTCTCATCTATAGGAGAACATGTAGTTGTTGACAGCAGTAGCTCCGTCGATGCCCTCTTCCTCCAGGATGGTGTCACAGCTAAAACACCATGCCAGATGAAGCTACTATGAAGAGAGGAAAAAAGAGAGAACATAAAGTTAAAACTTGAAATAATAGCAAATAATACAAAATTGGAGAGTAGTAGGAAAATGTAGCAGAGTGAGGGAAGGTGATCTGTAAGTCTAAGCCTATAGAGGTAGCTCAGGGTAACATGAGCCACTCTAACTACAAGCTTTGCCAAAATGGAAAGTTTTAAGATTAGTCTTAAAAGTAGACAGGGTGTCTGCCTCATGGACCAAAACTGGGAGTTGGTTCCACAGGAGAGGAGCCTGATAGCTAAAGGATCTGCCTCCCATTCTACTTTTAGAGACTCTAGGAACCACCAGCAGACCTGCAGTCTGAGAGCGAAGTGCTCTGTTAGGAACATACGGGGTAATCAGATCTCAATGAAGCTTGATTATTAAGGGCTTCACATGTGAGCATGTGTGTAATCTCATAGATGTGTAATGCATGGATACAGCAAACAGGATCAGGGGAGCATTATAAAATAACATTCCAGGTTTTGATCATCTCACATAGTATTTTGCACTCAATCATCTGAGCATGTAGATGATGGATTGCTTGGAGGTTTAGCACAGTGGCAAAACCCCAAAGCCATGGGCACCCCCTAAACTGACAGAAATGAGAAAAGAGAACATTAATCAGAGAAGCAGTCAGGAAGCCCATGGTAACTCAAGAGGAGCTGCAGATAGCCACGGCTCAGGTGGAAGAATCTGTTGAGAGGACAACTAATAGTTGTTCATTCCAAGAATCTGGCCTTCATGGAAGAGTGACAAGAAGAAAGACGTTGTTGAAAGAAAGAGAACAGAAGTCCAAGTTTGCTGAAAGCCCCCTAGAGGATATACTAGTAAACGTGTAGAAGACGATGTCCTGGTCAGATAAGACATTTTTGCCAGGCTGTGCGTGAATACCAATGCATGCAGACTTCACAGATATTTACTGGTAAACACCTATTTAAACCATGTATCATCCTCCTAAACGTGTGATCCGGTGTGACATTCATACTGTACTTTGGCTGAGTTTAGGGGCAATCAGGGAAGGATCTGAGTATGTCATTGATGTATAAGTCAGTTTTACCTTTCTAAATTCTTTTACATTGTTGTTACCAGACTAAATAAAAATCCTTCCATTTACAGCCGATGCCTATTTCCAGCGGTCATTAACGAGAGGCGGGTACACCCTGGATAGGTCGCCAGTCCATCACAGGATGAACAACCACACACACACACACACACACACACACACACACACACACACACCTAAGGACAATTTGCCGAATTTAGCCATTGAGGGTAATGGTAATTACTTAAATTATAAGTAATTCTTATCTTATAATTTAAAATAACCAGTTAAGACACCGGGCTGGGATTTGAACCCAGGACCCTCTTGCTGCAAGCTTATAGTGCTAGCTGAGCAGCCAGTGGCAGTAAATACGTAAATGCTATTAGTCGTCATTATAGCTGATCACACATATTCAGAGAAACACGCTTTCATAATGATGTTGGTAAGCAAGCGAGTGTAAACTTTCATTCCCGGAATCGTTCTGATTATAAATCCTTCTCTCCCACATCTGCCTGAGCCACATCTGACAATAAATCAAATCAGCAGGCCTAAAATATTTGGGTTATATTTGTCTCTTCTGCAGAAAGAAACCAGCTAAATATAAAAGTGCGGGCTAAAGGTTTGCGTCACCCCCGGAGACATTCTCAGATACGGGAAGCCTGGCCTTTTTCTCCTGTGAGTAAGCGAACCTGCACCAGTATGTCACTGTCTACCCGGCTAAACAAATTATTGCCTTTGATTGATCAAAGTTTATATAAGAGCAGGTATTTGATTTCAAAAGGCTAGGTTTGGGGTATGGTGGGGGGGGGGTGGCTAAAGCTCAGGCAGAGAGAGGAGAGGGGTGGAGGGAAGAGTAAAAGGACTGGGCAGCTGGATTGCCATGTAAATAGCTCTGCAGATAGGTAGAGTTGGGCCCCGTGCCAAAGCCTCCACAAAGGGATCCTAACATCTGTTTGAGGGTAGATTCCTGCTCCGTGTTGCAGTAAGAAAAATAGTCCTCCTCTGCGGGCCTGTTCCCTCATCAGACGGGATCATGCTCGCGCATATAAACTGTGAAACCTCGGGCTGCGGGCCCTGCAGAGCTGAGAGAGTCGAGCTGCGACCGCACCAGTCGACGGGCGGACGGACAGGTGGAGCGTCGCTCCGGCCGCTCACCGTCGACCTGTCGCTCGTACAGCAAGAAGCGGCGAGGGTCACACGCCAGCATCGCGGCCTGCGCGGCCTTACAGATGTGCATTCGCCACTCGAAATGTGGCTTCCATGAAAACGTTAAAAGAAGAATCCAGCCAGCTGTCTGATGAGAGGAGCAAAACCACAAGTTTGGAGTACGGATAATTAACTGCTAAACCAAAAAATCCTGCTAAGGTTTTCCCTTTGAGTTTAAAAAGAGAACATCGACGTTGGTGTCAGGACAAGGATCCCCCCCCCTCCCTTGTTCCAGCGACATATGCAAGCAATTTGTACAACAAATGTTGGTTTTAGACGCTGTTCCTTGCATACAAGTGGCTTCACTAAACCTGGAGGGCTCCATTTGTTGGTGCTTGAAAGCAAAGCAAACAAATTAATTAACACTATCTTTGCATGGGCCGGCCAAGTAAAGCAGGCGCTGAAATGTTACACCATTACCTAAATTCGCATGCATCTGTCTGCGTCTGCCCTCCCTCCCTCCCTCGCAGCCCCAGCCCCAACTCGCACGGCGCCCTTGAACAAGGCCGGAGGACCACCTGCGTGAAAGTAGAGACCCTCTCTGTTATGTCTCTGCTTGGGAATGAAATAACACGGAATCCAGCTCTGCAAATAACTCACAGCAAAGATCATTTTCCACATGCTGCTTGACAAAAGGTAAAATAAGAACAGATGATATCCTCTCTCTCTCTCTGCAGCTAACTGTCTTTATGCAAAGTGCTGCGGCTCTACTAGCTGGCAGGCGTGGAGGGGACGGGGGTCTGACCCCTTTAGTAGCCTTGTTAACCTGGTGGTAGCCATTGACACAGAGTCAGCCCTTTTTTTTTTTTTTACCCCCTGCATTCTTAAAGGCTGAGGTTAAGAGGGGTTTGAGGACCTGATCCCAGATCTGATGATTAGAAGAGAGGAATTAGTTCAAGCGGGAGTCCTTGTTCTAAACTGGGCATTGATTACAGATGAAGGGCAGACACTGCGTCTTCTGTTGCTGCTGTCATGGCAGACGGAGGAGTCTGGAGACTTTTCACCTTTTCAGAGCAAATCTGAAAGAAAAGCAAGTGCCAAGAAGGCAAAGACCTTCACAGAAGTTGGAAACTGCAGCTGCTGCAATCATTCTGGACTCTGGACATTTCCAAGTGTATTTTGATTAAAAGAAAAAGGTCGCCCTTCAGCCGCTGAATTTACCCCACGTACGTTTACCTGATGTCATCCGTTTTGATGCGGTTCAGGCTTTCTTTTGCTCTGATCAAACATTATTAAAAAAAAAGGGGACTCAACCCATAAAGTTACAAGCCTTACAAAAGTTTTGACTGCCCTTCAACTCTCTCACGTGTTGTCAGGTGGCAACTACAAACAAAACTGTATTTCATCTGGATTTTATGTAACGGACCAACACAATGTTGTGAATATGCAGCTGTGACGGGAAAGGAAAACGATACAAGCATGTTTTACCAAAACATCAGCCATGAAATGAGTTGTCTGCGTTTGCATTCAGCCCCATTTACCCTCATTTATCTAAATTAAACCCACCCATCTGATTGTCCTCATAAATCGCCTGATGAGGAAATGGAATCCTGTGTGTAAATTAACATCAGCATAAACGCAGCTGTTCTGTGAAGACCTGAGAGTTTTTTTGTTAGAGAACATTGGTGAAAGAAACATTGACGCTGTAGCATCCTAGGCCCACCATTTTAACTGTGAAACATGTTAGAGGAAGCATCATGCTGCGGGAATAATTCTTGCATGCATGGACGGGGGAATCAATCAGAGTAGTAGGGAAGAGGGGATTTATATTCCTTAAACCTGGTTGCAGGCTGTAATGTGACAGACCAACGTAAAGTTGTGCATATGTGTGGGAAGTAGAAGGAAAAGGAAATGAGGTTTTTAAAATCTGTTAGAAGCGTATAAAAAAAAAGACATTGGTGAATAAGATGTAGAATAATCTTTAACTGCAATCCCAGCTTCAGGTCTTGTAGGGTCTCTTCCCGCTTTGTTCATCTACAGACTCTGTTGTTGATCCGTCACATGTAACGTGAATAAAATACATTGAATTTTGGGGTTGCAATGTGACTAAATGTTAAAAAACAAAAATGCTGAAGGGTATGTAGACTTTTCAAGACACTCTTGCAGCAGGTTAGGAGACGCTATTTTTCCAACATGCTGATGTTTCTTTGCCTCCACGACAAACTCCTCCTCCGTGCTTTCTAATTGAATCAGTCCAGTCTGTCCTGGCTCCCCCTCTCTCGCAGGACGACCCATGTGAAGTTCGTCTAATCCAAACAAACAGGTGAGGCTCCTATTAGTCCCCAGTTCCCAATGCAAGCGTAACTTCATTTTCGGTGGGAACTCAGTCACAGCAGAGCAGCTTCAAAGCTGCAGCCTGAGGTCATCGTCTTCTCTGTGTCCTCTGCAGGTTCTCAGCATATGGGAGCATTTTGACTCTGGGTTCTTTTTTTTTTTTACTTTATCTTTTATTTGCAGCTATATGTCTGCCATGTCATCTATTAAATATGACTGACCAGTAACAGATGCGGCTGTAACAGCTACCGTGATAGCAAAGACTATTCAGCATGCCAGTACAAGATGGGTTCTCGGTTTTGGACGAACTTGATGGACAGAGAGAGAGAGAGGCGGGGGGGGGGGGGGGGGGGGAATCAGAAGGAAGAAGGGCTTCCTTTTCCCATTTCTGTTCCACTCGCTTTTTCTTTCCCCTCTTCTCTGCCTTCTTTAATCCTCCCAACCTACAGCTGAAACGAATCCTCCTTTCATCCTGCTCGGCAGCGAGGGCCCTGGTGTCTTTCAGCACAAAGCCTGACCATCGGTGACTCCTCGTCAACCCCTTTGCCCAATTCATCAAGCGGAGGCCCATGGGGCATTCATCACCCCCACCACCTTTCATATACCGCACCAGCTGAAAGCCACCGTCACTCCTCTGACTTCAATGCAGCCGTGACACACCCCTAAGATTTATAGTGGCATAATTAGTAGCAGTGAGAAAAAAAAAAAAAAGAAGGGCCTGCGTGCTTTGGAGGGCAAATCACTGTGCACTCCACTCCGAGCCGCTAACATCTGCTGGAGAACAGACTGCAGCAGCACCTCCACAAAAGTTGATAAATTAGCCCTAAACAAGAAGTCAGGTGATTCATCTAAATCCTGACGGTGACATCAAAACAATCACACACACACACCCTTAAGCTGGCTATTTGTCAGCCTTCTGAGGCGGCGAGGCACTGTCATAAATCCCCGTTTCTCTGCAGGGAAGCCGTGGCAGCCCCGCGATGAGCAGCTCCGAGGTGAGAACTCCCCCCTCTTCCTCAGGACGGGGCTTTCTAAAAGCAGCTCGAAGGAGGTCTGAAATAACACGCCAATAGCTAAATGGTGTTGTTGATGTAATCACGCCCTGCTCCCATCAGGACCCGCTGTCACTGATATCTAAGGAGTGGTGAACTAATTAAAACACTCCTGGAGTTTGTTTTCGTGCGGATCATCACACAGAAATAAAGGCCTCAGCAAAACAGCTGAGGGGTTTTTCCTCCTCTGTCTTTTTTTTTTTTTTTTTTGAAACTTCACAAACACAAGTTGGGACCTGTTGTCCCATCAGGCACAGAAGAAGTGCAAAAATCCCCAATCAGTCATAAATTATGATATTTATATCAGTCCTGTTGTGGGTTTCTGCGTGCTCTCTTTCATGTGCATGACGGCACAGATCAAATCTTTTTTTACCCAACAACAACGTCCTTCTCAAAACGCGCTTACTCTGAGGTTTCGGGTGTCTGACACGTTTCCTACGCTTATCTAAAAGTTGTGCTCCAGGATATTCATTTTCCCTCCCACGTGTCAGGGGTGCTACAAGCACACGCTCTAATGTATTTCATTGAGATTTCATTCGGCAGTTCGCCATAAGGTTGAGCGCAGACGTAAAGAACAAACAATGTCTTTGTAATTTAATCCCAGCGTGATTACAGCTGTTCCCTCAAGGCCTCGGACCCTTGAGCACCGGTGAGCAACCGCGCCGTGAGGGACGAGGAGCAAAGCAGACAGGTCGGGGATGAAGTTGTGGAGAAAATTTAAAGCAGAGTTAGGCAATGAAACAAGACCTCGCGTTTGAACATGTCAGAGAACCCCGTTCAGTCCATCGTCTGGAGATCAAAAGAGCACGGCACAACTGCAAACGTAGCCGGCCGTGAGCGTCCGTCTGACCTGGCGAGCCCGGCGAGGGGAGCGTTAATCAGAGAGGCTGCCAAGGTTCCCATGTAAACCCTGGAGGAGCTGCAGAGGTGGGACAATCCGTCGACAGGACAACCATCAGGCGTGCGTTTCACAAATCTGGCCCCTACGGAAGAGCAGAGAGGCAACACCAACAAGAGCCCCCCCCCCCCCCCTGGAGGTTTATAACCAGCCAGGTGGCGGCCATATTCAAAAGACATGGGAGAAGGTGGTCTGGGCTTGATCAGACCAAAGATTAACCCTTTGGCAGAGCTCAAGCCTGCACCTCACTCGGATCGCAGACGTTTCCACAGTGAAGCATGGCGGTGGCAGCATTAGGCTGTGGAGGTGCGTTTCCTCACCAGGGACTGAAAAGCTGGTCAGAGACGATAGGAAGGTAGATGGAGGTGAACACAGGGCGATCCTGAGAAGAAGCTGCAGAAAGCTCCATCTACTCCTCGCGATCGCGCCCAATCCTCCTGCGAAGTTTCAAAATGTGAAGAAGAAAAAAGTGTCAAGGCTAAATTTGTATGTTTGTTTTTGCTTTGTTTTTTTTTTTTTTGCTAGTAAAAATTGATTGGGGATATCTCAGTCAGAATATTTTTTACACTTTATCGGAGTCTGGAGAGTCCTCGCCTCCCACCCCCCACCTCCTTGCAGGAGTCAGTGGTTTAAGCCGCCGGCTTGCTGGAGTTTACTGCAAACTTTGTGCAGAGGGTAAGAAAGCACCTGCTTCCAGCAAAGAGGTGGGGAAAATACTCCAGCGAACAGTGCTTGGGTCCCTCTGACCCAGAGGTTGGATCACTGTGAGCTGCACATGCAGGTTGCTTTGATACTCCCGTGGTGTGAATGCTGCTTTTGCGGGTTTCCTTTTTTTCCCCCCTCTCCAAACACCACATTTTACCAGGATTCTGACCCAAAAAGCCAACATTAGAAGGGATTGCTTTGAACGGTAGAATGGGGCTGCTGTGGTTAGTGGTGAAATAGACGCAGTCAGCTGCTATAAGCGTGTTTTAACCATGATAGTCTTCACTCCGGCATCTGCGTCGCAGTTTAATGGACCGCAGCGTGTTGCCAGGTTTTTCTGCCACTGGATGGGCGTTTCGGTTTTAACGGGCAGCGGAAAACCGCAAAGAGGGAAGACGATACGTTCTGGAGACGTTTCTGCACACGGATTAAAGTGATCGGATCATGAAAAAATAACTTCTTTTCTTTTTCCGCCAGTAGAGCTTTGACCTAAATCGCATCATCAGTTGTAAAAGTTGGGCTGAAAGTGGAGATTAAGCAAAGCAAACTGATGCGCGTAAGAAGGGATGCCAGCCAGGCGTGGCTTGAATCTGAGTGTCCAATGTGAGAATGCTGGGGAGTATGTATATATTAGAGTCTTTCCGTTTGATAAACACAGATATCAAACTCATGATTATTGCTAAGGACTATCAATAAACCGAGAGGACTTCCCCGACTTGTGGAGGAGCACGGCGCGCGCAGGGGACGCTCCTCTTTCATGCGTGCATGGACCGGACTCGTGTGTAAAACTTTTCTCCCTCCGCAACTCGCTGCACATACATCTCAAATGCCTTCGCTTAACGTGACAGCTGTGCAAACTATGGCAGAGGTCGGGAGTTTTCTGGGGACGCTCGACTTGGATTTACAGAGCTTCCCTGCGCCGTTGCCGGAGTCTCCGGTGGGGCTGAGCGAGCGGCTGGGGCAGATCGAGGGCAGGCTGCAGCAGGGGTCGCCCACAGACTTCGGCCACCTGAAGGGGATCCTGAGGCGGCGGCAGCTCTACTGCAGGACCGGCTTTCAGTTGGAGATATTCCCCAACGGCACCGTGCATGGGACAAGGCAGGACCACAGCAGATTTGGTGAGTTTCTTTAGGATGCGTGGAGAAGTTGGTTTAACTTTTGGCGTTCATTTTTTTCATCGCGTGTTTAGATACAAATATTGAGGGACGTGCGGTTCGAGTAGTTGTTAAGTTCTAGTTGAAATGTATCAGTTTCCTCTCATAAAACAATCCCATGTTCAGATCCGCCAAAGGTGTGGTGCGTTTTGTTCTGCGGTGCATCCTCCCCGGTGAACCCGCTCGTGCGTCACTGACCCATCCGCGCGCAGTAAAGGATCAGCCACGCGGCTTTTTTTCTAGAAATCCTGTTGTGTGTGTGTGCGCGCGCGCAGGTGCGCAGGTGTCTTTAAAAACAAAACAAAAAACACTGCATACAAACGAGCTCGTGCGCGTCACCGTGGCAACCAGCTCGGGCGCAACACGGGCGCGCGCCTGTCCGTCTCTGATAAATCCTGCCCGTCAATAGGCAGCCCATCTCACATGTTTTTAGCCACAGCTGTTGTTTTCTTGCGGGGCCAAAGCCCGGGTGTCACCTGGTCTCTGTCGGGTGCTGGGGGGGGGGGGGGGGGGGGGGGGTCACAGGGCAGACAGACACGCGCACATGTCCCGGCGCCGCATGTGTCACAGGTGCGGGCCGGGCGGCTCGCTCGCTGCGGGACAGAATAACTCCGGATTAAAGCGTGACCACCGCGGAATTCAAGCTACGGTTTAATGTTCATGCTTGAGCCAAAAAACAAGTCGGTGTTTAACAGGGGATGGGTGGTCCGCATGTTTGTCTCTGTCTGGCTTCACTTAAAGTAAAAAAAGAAAGAAAGAAAGAAAATGCAAGGTCGTCCTCGGAGCGCCAAGCTAGAGGAGGCTTTGATTAGAGGGATATGAAACACACTCTCTTAAAAAAATTAGAGGGATGATCTCTGTCATCCTCTGGCAGTGGCATCTGATGAGGTCGAGGAGATGGAGGCCAGGTGGCTGGAAGAGCTGGCCTCTGCCAATCACAGCAGCCAGCTGGATCCTCTCTGACTAACCTCTGCATCACAACAACCAGTGGCTTTTAATTTTACCACTTGTTTCTTTCCCTTTGAAGTTGGTCTCTGTAACCATCTACAAGCATCATTAAAATGTCTTCTCAGGCTGTGTCAGCAGTCCCTGGGGAACTCAGTCGGACTTTACAGTGAACTTCACGTTATTATAGACCAGAAGTATGTTACTCATAAGCAGTTAAAGGAAAGGAGGTGTAATCAATGAAAAATAAAGTTATATGTGGTGGATGACTGTCTTAAAATATAATTGAGTTATACATTGTGTCCTTTTGACCTGGATTGAATTATAGCGCCTTATTGTACACTTATTTACGTTGATTGAATTATTAGTGACTATTACAACATAATTTGCTACTGGGACTAATAAAGTATTCTGCTTCTGATTATTCTCAATCTGTAAAATTGGCTTGTGGTTTCCTCTCAAAACTTTATTCTAACAGCTTACACTGATTTAAAGAAAAAGTTTCAATTTAGCCCATAACATGATTAACAATTTGAGAATACATTTTATTTTGGTAGATTTTAATCAGTATTTCTGAGTGGAAATCATCAACTTTAATAAGGCACAAATAAAATTCCAACCACTTATTTTTTAAAGTCTAATTCCTAAAGAAAGTTATCTAAATTCTAACAAAGTTTAATATAGCTTTTTGCTGATTAATTTCTTTACTCTGGATAAACTAGCTAGTATCTAACTATTCTGTTTTAAAACAACCTATAGTTCAAGGGGGGAAACAGGAAATAATTGTTCATTTATGTTGGTTAGGTTGAAGTGGAAAACACCTGCACGATCGACAATTCGTGAAAACTAAAATAGCACAGTTTAAACCTCCAAGTCTAGAATCTCTTCCTTATTTTCTCATAAAAGCCATCTGGTTTGTTCTCCATGTTAAGAAGCAACAAAAATAACAACTGATATGTGATTAAAGCATGAAACATAAAATCTATTCTAACTAGGTAGAATGTATAACTTTCATATCTTAGTTAACAATAACTCTTTATTACCGATGTCTGCTCTTAGATTTAAAAAAGCTAATAGGCTAGCACATTTGACTTTAGCATTAGCACTGTCGCTGAACCAGATAAAGTACAATGCTACTGAAATAGTGATGTTTTATAATCTATTTCAACAATGTTCCATGTCCTGCAACAATCACAGCTAAGAAGTGCTGTTCATTTTCAAAGGCTAACTCAGGGTTAAGAGCTCACCAAGCAAGTGGGCCTATGGAATTAGCATTGCCGCTAAACTAGCTAAGCTGTAAAAAAGGTTACCAAACAAGGAACCTTTGAAATTTGTTATAACTAGGTGGCATGTAAACCTTTTATCTGACAAAGTTAAGATTTACAGCTAACCTTGCCAACAAATACGGCGTTAGCATTAACATTGTTTCTAAACTAGCTAAAGCACTGAATATAACTGAAATAGTAATGACATTATTTCATCTTTGCTAACAAGGTGGCATTAAACCATTTCACCAACAACCTGAGCAAAGATCTTCTGTTCATTGGGAAGAACTGCCACAGGGATAAAACCCTTAGCTGGCCAGGAAATTTGCATTAGTGTTGTAATTAAACTAGCTAAAGCTGGATACAAATTCTTACTTGAACACTGAAGCTTTATAAACCAATACTCTAATGATAGTTCACAATGTTTACTAAGTTGATGTTGATATATTAATTCACAACAGACCACATAAGCAAATCACATTAAAGGTCATAGCTACAACTTTTTCATTAAAACAATAAATTTTTCAAAAATAATACATCAACAGAACATCCAGAGTGGTGCAGAATAAAAATATTATTTTTTACTGAAAAATAAATATATGGTATATAAATAATTGCTTTATAAATTTTGACAGGTCCAAAATATATAACTATTTACTTCTGGTTCCGATGGCAATGTCGACAAGAAAGGATTCTGCACCAATAGGAATAGTAGGTTGTAGTCACGTGACATGGAGCTCAGTTGTTGCCAGATCGTAGTAGCTCCGTGATAGCGCTGAGATTCAGATTCAATGGGACCAAAAAAGATGCAAAACGAGGGTGAACAGTGGTCAAGCTTTTGAGCGTTGGTGACGACTTAAGGAAGCAAAGGGGCTAAGAAGCCAAGCAGAGATTGCCTCATTCCTTCTGGTTAAATATTAAATTAAATATTTGCTAATGCTAACCAAAGGATCTGGCAACCGGCTGGCAAACAGTACCGCTGAAGGTTGGAAGAAGAGCCAGCGATCATGAGTGCGCCACTTACTGGCTGGGAGAAGTTAAAATTGTAGCTTTCTCCTTTAAATGTCAACCACCACTGCTGAGAGTAATGCTGAGACCGAACCAACACATTCACTTAAATTCTACTGAAACTGTTGCAGTACAATTAATGATCAAAATTTTTTTTTACCCAAACCAATGTGCTCAGTTAAAACTTATAAATAATTTCAATTACATATTCAGTTTTATGTTGTACAGAACAGAAACAACTTGTATTAACGGGGGCTGCTTCCTAAATTATTAGAGTGGTTTCTGTGGTGGTCTTTACAGTGGTCTTTTGGGCTTCTGTTGACATACTGGTGTGTGTGTGTTTGACCTCAGGTATCCTGGAATTCATCAGTCTGGCAGTGGGGCTGGTCAGCATCAGAGGGGTGGATGCTGGACTCTACCTGGGCATGAATGAGAAAGGAGAGCTCTATGGATCGGTGAGTTCCTTTTACCCCTCCACCTACTGATAAAAACCAGGGTCTCACTCAACACACACCAAGACCGCTGTCTGGGTTCTTGAGCTTTTTTCTATTTCAGACATTCCTACTGTTGGAGAGTCAAATTTCTAGTTATTGGTATAGATAGAACAATTATAAAGCATAAATACTTTAATTTTAATATATTCATGCCATATATATATTTACTGTAATTAGGTTTTAATACAGAATCAGCAAAAAATGCAGTAAACTGAATGGATGGATCTTTTATTTAGGAGACGGAGTAAAGTCTGAAATTACAATATTTTTCAATACTGTTGTTTTTCCATCCTTATCCACAAGACTTTCAAGGCTGTCTAGGAACCGTGTGGTGTTAAAATACACAATGTTCTTGTCAGTGCTTTAAAAAATTGCCTTCCCTGCATTTCTTGGGTCTAGCTATATAAACGGAAACATAGCTTTTTAAATAAAATAGAAAATCAAAGGTCCCATGCGGTTGATGGTCTAGCCACAGCAAGACAAAACAAGCGCGTGTTCCTTTCTCTTCATGCTCGTTCTTTGTCTGCAGGGGTTCAAGGAGGAATCAGCTTTCAGATACAGGCCTGATGTCTTCCTTTAGTGTTTGAATAGGCCAAGGTATTTCACAAAGAGGAGACAGAAGGGTCCAGAGTCACTTTGGATGTAAATTTGTTCAAGCTGCCACGTCTCTGTTCGGGGTACATCTTACTTTCTCATGCTTACCTGGAGACAGAGCGATAGGGAAGGGAAGAGATAAAAGCAATGGAAGGGGAAGTATGTAAGCGCAATCCTGTATCAGGTGTCCCGGGGCATTACCTGGGGGCCTCTTGTGGGGCGTTCCTGGCTCTCAGGTTTTTTTTTTAAAGAGGCTACCTGTAAGCAGGCCATTATGCTGGAAGTGCAGATATTGTTACTGCAGGTTATCAGAGTCTGGCATCCTGGGGCGGGTGGGGAGGGGGGGGGGGGTTGACCCTGAGACGAAGGGGTGGGTGTAGATGGGAAGTGGTGGTTTGGAGGGGTAATTGCACACCTGACTGAGTCACCTGACTGACAGAAGGGGAGATGTAGACATGTCTGTCTGAATGTGAGAGGCCAGGAGGTGGAGAGGGATGGTGGGGGTGGGGGGGGGGGGGGGGTTGAACAGGTAGAGGGTTGCTTCCGTCCCACAAGCCCCAGACCTTGACAAGCTTTTGATCCGATGAGGTGTTTGTGTGCGTCAGGATGGAGCTGGCCCAGTCATGTGCCCTTTAGGCCGTGTTTACAGACAACAGCCTTCCTGCGCGGAGCAGCCAAGCACAGCCTGAAAGCCAATCATCGGGATTGCTTCAACGGTCTTGTAGAAGTGCAGAGTCGTAAAAAGCAGAAAACAGCACACTCAGCCCTGGTGGGAAAGGGAGAGCGGCGGAAGAGTGCCTGCTCTGGTGCCTGCCATGTTCCTCATACTTTAATTTCATTCTGCTCGCGCTCATCTGCTGAACCTGCAGCCGTTGCTCATGCTGCGCCGTCAGTGAACACCGAAGCGTTCGGAGCGCCTCCGTGAAGGAACGCGGACTGTTCTCGTCGCGTCACAGGGAAGGAAATGATTCTCGTTGCACAGCGAGAGGTCAGCAGGTCTAAGCAGAGAGTGTGGTGCGTGAAGGGAATTGCTGCATGTAATGACTCCCCCCCCCCCCTTTTGTCATAATGAGCTCCATCTGAAATGAGCTTGTACTAATTAATGTCTGACATAAATGAGTTAAAAAGTTTTAGCTTTTTAACTCATTTATGTCAGACATTAACCCATCAGGAGATGAATTTCACTGTATCCAAATGGGATTTTATGAGTTACTCCAACAACGACTGCTGTATAATTATGATATGAAAGGAAAATAATAAATTTTTTGTATATCTTTTTTTAGATAAGTGCAGCACCTCTTTACAAAATTGACAAGAACTAATTAGCAATTTAAACTCAGTATAACTCCAGCTGTTCTCTGCAGGCGGCAGAGGTTTGTTAGAGAGCACGCGTGAACAAACAGGATCACGAAGACCAAGGATTACTGCAGACAGGTCAGGGAGAATGTTATGGAGACGCTTAAAAGCAGGGTGAGGTTATAAAACAATGTCCCAAACTTTGACCTCCTCACATAGCTCTGTTCCATCCATCGTCTGGAAATCAAAAGACGATGTTACAACTTCAGTCTTTGCAAGATGTGGCCTTTCAAATGAGAGAATTAATCAGAGAAGCACACAAGAGGCCCATGGTAACTCTGGAGGAGCTGCGGGGATCTGCAGCTCAACTGGTAACAGTATCTGTCAACCGGACAGCATTTGGCTGCAATGCTGCTTTCATAGAAAGCCACGGGAGGTCCAGTTTGGGGTTTTCTTAAAGCATTAGGCTGACCCGGCAAACACGTGGCAGGTGATGCTCTGGTCAGATCAGACCAAAGCTAAACGTTATGACCCGTTTTCAACTTGAACGTGTGACAATAAAAACACACACAAGGGTTCCTAGTACCCTGGAACCATCTTCTAGGTAAAAGAGGGTGGCAGAATCATGCTGTGGGGAGGCCTTTCTTCAACAGACCCTGTTAGAGGCTGCAAAAGACCTGATGCCTCAGGCAGGGAATGGCCCTCCAGCAGAACAATGTCCCTAAACAGTCAGCCAGGGCTAAAATTAAATGGTTTAGATTAGCGTGTATCCATGTGTCAGAAAGGCCCCCGTAACGACTCAGATCCCATTAAGAGTCCAAGGCAAGACCTGAAAACCAAAGTTCACAGATGCTCTCCATCAATACCGACTGAACTTTGGCTATTTTACCAAAAGACTTGCTAGTCTTTGTAAAATCCCACAAGCTAGTGCACGCCGCAAATGCACACCACATTTTTAGGTTTTTCATAAATAAAAAAAACAAAAAAAAACATCATCCATTTCCGTTCTGCTTCTCAATTTTTGTTTTGTATCACGTAAAATTGAAAGAAAACACAGTGGCTGTGAAGTGAAGAAGTAAATACTTTTACAAAGCAGCATAGAGGTCAGTTCCGTCAGTCTTCATGGTCTAACACCTTCTCTCCTCCTCCTGCAGAGTAAGCTCACGGCAGAATGCGTGTTCAGGGAGCAGTTTGAGGAGAACTGGTACAACACCTACGCTTCAACGCTGTACAAGCACACAGACACGGGACGCTTCTACTATGTGGCGCTGAACAAGGACGGCTCGCCCAGGGAGGGCAGCAGGACTAGGAAACACCAGAAACTCACCCACTTCCTGCCCCGGCCGGTGGAGATCGAGAAGATCCCTCAGGCGTACAGGGACGTGTTCCAGTACAGGTGACCCACGCCTACAGTGGGAGAACTGGTTACAGCTGGAGTCCCAGAGATAAACAAAGACGACGAGGAAGAAGACTAGAGGGGGGGGGGGGGGGTTGTTGCGGATATTCTGGATCCTGTGCAGAATTGTTTACCCCGGAGCCCTCACTGTGGTCACGTGTGACCAGGACATAAACATTAAGCTCGATCCTGGATGTCTCTCATCTGCCTCGGCTCTGGACTACAGCAAAGAGGGGAAGGCTTCTTCTGTGGAGGTCAATCAGGACAACCAAATAAGATGCCAGGTTTTTTTTTTTTTTCTTCATGTAGGGACTCGAGTGACGTGCAACACCACACAGAGCGGGGGCTCCTTGTGTGCTTGTTAAAGGACAGACTTAAAAAAAAAAAAAAACTAAATCTGGTGGCTATGAGCTCCTGGAAGTTCCCTTTAGGACTGCTGCAGACATTTCTCCTATCACATATAAGAAGGGTCAGGCTTGCTAAATTTGGTAGAAATGAGGTACTTCACAATCTGCGCGCAGATAAAAAAAAAAAAAAAAAGCTATCATGAGTCGAACCTCAAAGATTGGAAAAGTAGGGTAACATCGTCACGACGACTGTGGGACTGATGAAGCACTTACCCAAACATCCAAAGTCCCAGCTGTGGGTCCGGTCTTAACCTAAACATCACATCCATCACATTTCAATGAAAGAGTAAATGGTGGAAGCTCGGGACGCAAGCACTTCACAGACTGCGGTTTAAAGAAACAACACATACGTTTGGTCGAACGGCGGCGACTTGTAATGTTCAGAGTGCTGCGAACATTATTAAAGGAAAAAAAAATGCAAGCGTCTGAGGTGTACATGTGGGTGTTCCTATTTATGAGATGTACAATATATTTATTTTCTACATATAAAGTATAAATATAAATCTATATATTTATTTATTGCAAAGAGTTTATTTTGTAATGAACGTGAAGATATTTGGACTGCTACTGAAATGAGGCAAAAAAAAAAAAGAGAGAGAGAGAAAAGATTGAAGAACTGCAACAAACATGACAATAAAATTGTCCTGCTATCGAGAACTTATTGTGAGAGACCCTTTTTGCTTGGATTAAAGTGTGATGTACCAATTAAAACCAGATATATAATATTTGACTTAGTGTTTTTTTATTTTATTCTCAAACAGTGCTAAGCATCTCAGGGTTGCCTATGCATTTTGTGCTGATCAACATTCTTTTTTTTTTTTTTTTTTTTTGTTGTCATTTTTCGACCCATTTATTTCTCCATATATCCAAAAAAAAAATCAACTTAAAAATACAACTAAGGCTTTACTGTGCTCAGATTTTAAATGTGTACAAGTGTCGTTTTTACACACTCGGAGATCATGAAATAATGTTGATATGAGACAAAGAAAGTTTGTTTTTTTAAATAAAAAAAAAAAGCAGTTTCCAAATTATTTCATTTATTAAGAGAATAAATAAGCTTCCCTATGTGAGCGCTCAAGGATTAAGGAATCACTTAAATAGTGTTACAAAAAGCAACATGTCATACCCAGTCTAAAAGAAAACCGAATAAAAAGAGAAACAAAGTTCCCCTGTAGGCCCTAAGGTGGAGGAGGTTTGGACCATCTATCACGCTGATGCCCAGGCATGGTGGTGGGAGTGTGATGGTCTGGGGCTGAATTGCTGCTTCAAGACCTGGCCGACTTACTGTCATCGATGGAACCGTGACCCTAAAAGGAGAATATGAGGCCATCAGTTTGAGGCCTTGAAGTCAAGCACACTTGGGTTACGCAGCAATGATCCAGAGGACAGTTAGTCCACATCTTAATAGCTCAAATTACTGGGGAAAAAAAAAGTTTTAGAGCGGTCTCGTCAAAGACTAGAGCCAAATCCGATTAAGATGCTGTGGAGTGACCTTCAACAGACCAGGAATCCTTCATAGAAGCTGGCTTGAAGCAATCTGGCCAAAGAGTGGGCTCTCATTGTGTCAGGGTCTCACATGGGACCAGGTGGCTAAACAGCCTTTTACTTTCATACATGAAATCATAATTTGAAAACTTTTTGAAATCTGAAGAAAGCCTTGAAGGGGGGAAATATATTTTTCCCAGCACAATAAGTAAGAACCATAACGGAGGAACTAACACTTCTCTGCTGGTTTCTTAACTTTCTGGTCTAAAAACTCAAGCGTGCCCCTTATTTACCTGCCAGTAACTATCGATGGGTGCATGCATGCACTCGTGGCTTCCAGCATGGTGAAGCCTCATAGGTTAGGTTGAAGATCTGATGTGGCGGGTGAACAAACAGCCGACTTTATGCTGACCATATCCAAGGGCGGCAGGAAACTTCTCGGACAACCAGTGTTTTTGCAACAATTCTTTTAAGAGCTTTCATATATTCAACTGCAAGAGAATACTTAATGTTTTTTCCCCCCATACACATCCAGACCAGGGAAGTACTGATGTCAAATTATCCCCTTCCAGACGTTTTAAGACAGCATAGGAACCCTGTTATCTAGTGCTGTGAATGGCATCGTCCCACATTAACAACAAAAAGCAGAAAAACTTCAGCTAGTGACCATAAAAGACATGCCTATTCCTTAAAAAAAAAAAAAAACAGCCGGCAAAAGCCGCAAAACGTGCACTACATAGTTTCCCAGAGGAGAAAACCACTCCGATCCCCTGCTAGTTTGCCCTCATAAACCCTTTAACAAGTCAGGGTCCTATTATGAAGCGATACACACAGGCTCCTTGTCTCCACAAGTTATGGCCGAGATACATCCACCGTGCAAAATCCGATTGCAACTGGATCCCAGCTTTACACATCAGCGTGGATTTGGCACAGCGATTGCAGGGACCTCTCAGACACTGCAGAGATTTTCTGCTCTCCCCTCTGAACGGACAGAAGCAGCTGCCCGCTGTGCCGACAGCCAGCGGGGATGTGCAACCGACCTGAGCCGGCGGTGGTGATCTGGGCCCCGAGATAGGATGGGATCAACATTTCAACATCTGCAATAGTTGTAATGTTTCTCTTTACTGGCAGATATGAGTGCGCTGGGAGAGCAAGCGCTCCCAGGGGAGGAGGGGGGGATGAAAAAGCCAAAGCTGTGCAGGGGGAAAACCCTGGCAGTCTAAGAAATGAAAACTATACCGGGCGAAGGGGGAAAATACGTGAAAGGTGGACAGGAGGTGACGGTAGGACAGAGGACTCGGACAGTGGGTCAGGATGTAGGCTGTGGTATTTCAAAATAGGTGTCTCGTCATTTACGTCTACTTAATGTGCTGCAGCACTTCTCTTCAATTTCTATTAAACTTTACTGAAGCGCTCTTTAAATTTCTTTGTGCTAACTGGTCGACTAAGATTTTGTGAAAAAGGCAAGGGACCAAACGGGCTGCTTAGTCCATCTCTGAGGCAGGGCCAGTCCAAGGCACAAGCAAGCCAAGCGACTGTCCTGGTGAGTAATGAAGAACAAGAAAATGCAGTTTTCTTTAATAAAAAAAAAAAAAAAAAAGGGTTGAATGTATTTATATACTTCCCCTCCTTAAGAGCATTAACCAGATGTATTTGAGATTGCAACTCTGGAGGAGCTACAGACATCCACAGCTCAGGTGGAGTTAAATATGGTAAATTCTGGAAGGAACCCTGTAAAGGTGCGTTCACACCGAACGCGAACAAAGCGAACTCTCGGCCATGATCGCCTGCCATTTGTTGCTTGACACTTCGCCTCTCTCAAATTATTCATGCTGACAACGCAGCGCATTCCCCCCCCCCCCCCCCCCCCAGCTTGCTTCACCACGTCAAATAGGTGTAGCGTCGATCCACTTGCCGTTTCAACTTACCGTGATGGATTTTACCGAGTCAGTCGCTGTGCTGTAGCCATTTATTGTGGAAATCGGAAAAGTGCGATGGCGCCCTTGGGTCCACCAGATGCTCCAGAGACCTACCCGGTTTGGCGAGTACCACCGCCTGTAGCTGCGTCAGGATGAGGGTGGCTTCCAGCGGTATGTCTGTCTGTTCGGGACCCAGCATGAGGAGCTGATTCCCATCGTTGGGAGACGGATCTCCTTCCGGGACACAAACTACATTCGTCTTTGGTCAGTAAATCCATCATTGCTCAATAGAAATATAGCCTAAATGTACCGTCGAAATAAGTATCAAGCGTTTTTGCACCTAAATGGACCGGTGACCTTAAAGGCCCATTCATACCTCACGTAAAAGACGGATACGGATACGTGTGGAGTGTTTCATACGTTCTAACCGTCGATTTCGTCCGTATTTTGACACGAAAATTGGGAGCTTACGATTACGGACGAAACGGATCAATACAGAGCAATACTACCGGAAAAGGTGGGGGCGCTATTGAGTTTGTAGTACAAAATGTCAACAAAATCACGAAGGTTATAATTCTGGGCTTTAAACAATGGCGGGATTCGAGGAACGACTTGCGGAGCGTCAATTTCTTTTTTTACTTTTCTTTCGCTTACGGAGCAAATACAACAAAATCACGTCTTGGACCGTCGCCATGTTTGACGAATTATTGGCGCCCAGCACTGCCACCTAGAGGAAATATTGGTTACTGCGCACCTCAACGGACGGAGGTATGAAGGAGTCAATGGATAGAACGTACGGACAGAAATACGGACGTGAAGGCCACACGTAGGGTATGAATGGGCCTTTACACGACACAAATGTCAAAGTTCAGATTGCTGAACTTGAGCAAAATTTCGCTTTGCTCTAGAGACGCGTGTCCACCTCTCCTGTTCGGTTTCGCCCTGTTCGTCCGATTCTCTTACAAATCGCTCCTGACCGCAACTTAACGTAGGGATAACATGCAAATCCCGCGCTCCATGCGTCTTGTTCGCTGTGAACGCACCTTTAGAGGCCGTAGGCTTGAGACGGGGGGGGGGGGGGGGGGGGGGGGATGAGAAAAACCCCGTTTGGGTTTTATTATTCATATGTTCCATGAATCATGTTCCAAGAGGACGTTCAGAAGATGGATTCTGATCCAGCAGTGTGGTGAAAAGGGACTGGTTTATCATTAGTTCAAAAATAGAAGTTCAGATTCGTTCAAGCAGTTTGCAAATTTCCATTTGTTCTGATAGTAAAATCATTCGGTCTCAGGGGTTTATGCAATACCTAAACCAGAGCCAGTTTTACATCACACACACAGGTCCAGTCTCAAAGGCCACTCTATGAAGGTCTAGGGGACGAAAAAAAGAAAAAAAATCAGTCTGTGGTAAAATGTGCTAATTTATAGACAAACCATGTAAACTAAATAAATATGCGGAAGAATCCATTTCCTGCATGGTTGCTTTTATCTTTTAGCTAACGGACTTTATGACTAAAGTCTGGAAAACAAATCTAACGAGTCCATACTCCATAGCACTTCTATTTCCCATACTCATCCAGAGCTGGAAAAATGATAAAAACTAACTAGACTCTTCAAGATTGCAAAGAAACCCTGGAAATGCCTGGAGAACAATAACCTTAAGTTACGCTTTTCACAAACAGGTATCATTATTGATTTTTCCACATCTTTTTCTGACCCCCCCCCCCCCCCCCCCCCCCCCCCCCAATTTTAAGCAAATTGAATTAAATGGAAGAAGGGAAATGAAACAGGAGCAACTCAAACTGTGACCCCAGCCCTCCTCCAAGGGACCTGTAGACAGCTGCCCTGGTCTAGAAGCAGCACTCCCACACATTGCTCTTTGTTTTGGTCACTTTAATAAATGTTAAATACTTATGAAGATTATAGCAGTTCGTTAATGGCAAAACATGTCGGTGTATCGGTTTGACATAAGAACATTCTTCGATAAGGGGCGAAGTAACTTATTCTTCATTTAGAAAACACAGCTTGTGCAAACATAGAAGTCAACGGGCGTCTCTTGGTGAGAAAAGTCCACCTTCCTCTCGCTGAACGGCGACACCGGTTTAAGCTCTTAGAAGAAAGAATGTGCCAAAGTAGAATACGAGTCGTCTGGGGGCCCCGCCTGGTGAAACTTCAGGGTCCAGGAGAGCATTACTCACAAAAGCACCGGACCCAAAAAAAAAAAAAAAAATCTGCCGTGTATAATAAGATTTCCAGTCGTTCGCTCCTCTGGTCCGCTCCATCCTGAAAGTGATATTTCGAAATGTCAAAGACAGGTTCGGAGCGAGGTTTGGGTCCTGCGACACCCAGCTGGAGAGGCCGTGCTTTGCGAGACCCCGCGTCCCCCCCCCTCCAACCAGAGGAATAAACAGAAGTGAGAACAAACGAAGAGAAAAGAAACCCCAACAACACAAACGAATGAGCAGGAACACGCAGTGCTATGCTAGGCAACACGTAACGAGAAGAATGGTGTTACAAAAAGGCCATCGCAGCCGGCAGGCAGTTCTGGACGACACAAGCATTTCATTAACATTTCCAGCAACAACTAATGTAAACACTTAAAAGCAGAATAGAAAATATTCACAATGAATCTCAGGTTTTTACAGAGATTCTTTTTTCTTTTTTTCTTTTAGGAAATTATATAAGGCCATGTTCTTTTTTTTCCTCCTTTTGTTATCATTTTGATTTAAGCTTCTTCTACCCCCTGAAATAAGCTGGACTTTGCAGCACCGACCGCTGCTCTAGTTTGATAATTGATGAGGAATCACTAATAATCAGAGCTTGGTTCATCCTGTAGTTCTGTAACCAATGATTCTGGTCCCATTTCAATGTGTTTTTTTTTTTTTTTCTTAGGCATTTATAACCGTATATAAAAACGGAGCTTAAATAACAAGGAAACCCTTTTTTGAAGGGGAAAAAAACAACACAATGCTAAAAATAAGCATTTGGGGAGGGGACTGTTTGTTAAATATGTGAAAAATGATTCTACAGATCTTCATAACATAAAAGGGCGTTATATACATTTTTCTATTCCTGTCCAATCTCTGGACAAACCTTTAACACAGTCATGTACACGTTATATTTACTGTCTCTCAGTGAATCACAGCACAACACTACTCGATCTGAAGCCCCAGCAGACAGCAGTGTCTGCTCCGTGACGTTGCAGCTCTCAGTGGCCTCACAGTACGCAAGTCAGACAGCAGGGGGGGGGGGGGGAGGGGGGGCGATAGCAGACTTTTGGGTTGAAACCGAGGCCCCATTTGACCTACATGCCCTGTGAGGGGCCTGGGTTTTTGCCGCCGCCGCCTTGATTGCCGCCCATGCCGTGGAGCTGCTGGTAAAGCCCGAGCAGGTTCATTTGGTTCATCCCGCCTCCCATCATGCCGTTCTGCAGGGCCAGTTGGTTCAGGTACGTGGCCTGGTTGGCCATGGCCAGCTGCTGCTCCTGCACCTTCCTGTTGGTGATCAGCTTCTGCACGAACATCATCAGCTGGGGAGACACAGACAGACGCTTCAGGCGTTGGTCAAAACAAACGTGTGAAGATGAGAGAAGGTGTGGAAAAGAAGGGGCGTGGTTCATGACGCCAAGCAGCAAGGTGGACCTCCATCCTGAAGTGCGAGGCTGGGATCGTCTAACTATTACCAAACTATAGAAAGCGTCCAACCATCAGTTCTGTTTAGGGATCTACTTTAAAGACGCCATGAGTGTTATTCTTCTCCAGCTCGGGCAGAACAAGGCAGAGATTCATGCACAGCTGTGAGATGTGGGTCCATCTTCTACGACGCCGTATCCTTACCGTTTGCTGCCTGGTGAGCACGTCTCTGTAAATGCTTTCCCTGCGCTTGAGCTCCATCTCCACGGTGGCTTGGTGGCTCAGAGCTAAACCCTGCACCTGGCTCTCTGTGAGCTCCGGGTTGTCCTTCCACTGCAGGGAGAGCGTTCGTTAGCCACCAGAAACCGTGCCGCTTTTGATAATCGTCTTGTAGTAAAACAAGAAAAAATAGATCCTGACCGGCTGAGGACGGCGTTAAAGCCCGAGTTGCTCAGCTTTTAAGACTTACTATTCTGGCGATGATGTCCTCCACGGACTCCCGGCTTAGGGATTTCAAAGCGTTTGTTGCTTCAATGACTTTCTGCCGTCCCTGGTTTATGAGGTCCTGGACGAGAAGAGAAACCAAACTTTCAATGAGAAACAGGTGAGTTACTCGTTTCTTTTTACGTCTGCGGAGCACGGCTGCATCAGGGCGGCGAAGACGACCATGGAGAACAAGCATCAGTACAATTTTGGAAAAAACAACGCATAACAAAAAAACCAGGACAAAAACAGTAACAACAAAAAGAAAAAGACTTTACGCGGCAGTAAATGTTCCCCCATTGGCACAGCTCGTTATTCAGCTCCAACAAGCCTCAACACCTCCAGCTAATACGAACGAAAAAAAAGCTCCCACCAAAACCAAATGTCAGCGAGAAGCTGGTGGAGAGGAAGAGTAAAAATAGATTTACTCTCATCAGCTGGAAATAAATATATAAAGTATAGAGATTTGAAGAATTGAGGAAGCATGACAGTGTGTTAGATACCAAGTTGCAGTGTGCATCTCCCCCCCCCTCAGTGGCCGCGTATTAATAGCTGCCGGCCCAGACATGCAGCGTTAGGAACTGGTCGGCCGCTGCTAGACCGGTGTCACAATGGGGGGGGGGGGTGTTGGTGAGGAATGTGGGGCGCCGTGCTGTGGGGGAGACGGACAGGGAGGCATATGGGTCTCATTACTTACCTCCAGCTGCTGGTTGTTCATGGTGGCCAAAGCTGCCATGTTGAAGGAGAAGTAGTTTGAGGTGCCCATGTCTGGCTGAGCGTAGGCCGCACCGTAGTTGGTCCTCGGCACGCCCTGAGGAGAGATGGGGGGGGGGCAGATACCAATTAGGCAGGTGTTGAGGAGAACCAGAGGCACCATGAGAACAACTGATTGAGGTTATCGTGTGTGTGTGTGTGTTAGCTTTCTCCACACAGCAGTCCCGACCATCAGATCTTATCTGGTCCTGTCCTGACCCCTCAGCCCGTAGCTAATAAGGCCTTTATTCCCACCGATGAGGAGCAGGGATCGATGTCAGAGTCCCGGATGAAACTCGCCTCCTGACTAAGTCTAAGATCTGAGGCTTTTTCCCCTAACTGCACCTCGTGTGACGCTGCTGCTAACGTCTCAGTAAAGACGGTAGAAGTCGCTGAAAGCGTGTTTTGTGATTTAGAGAGAAAACTCGTTTACCTGCTTCGTATTAAAAGCAGTCAGCAGGAGAAAGGTGTCGGTTTGTTGAAGGCTGTAGCTGTATGTGTCAAGTCACACACGTCTTTAACCTGGGTTAGAGCAGCCCACAGAGCAAGGGTGGCCAAAGTGCCGCCATTTGTGGCCCCTGGACTGATTTTGTGCGCCCCCCCGTTGGACATCCCTGCTATAGAGGCTGACCTGCAGAAACTCTGGGGGCCAAAATATCACTAATGTAAGCGTGTAGTTCTTGGATGACGATACGATATTTGCCGACAAAGTTTGTACAATTTCTGATCGATTTGATGTTATCGGCCCATCTAACACTTTTACATTGATAAAATATGATTTGACCATTTTATTTCTAAGCTCTTACAGTTATTTGGCATCTAAAATTATTATTATTTTTTTTTAAATAATCATAACAGCACCATTTCACTATAATCTTATGTCTGAATTTCAAAATAAAGGTGGATTTTGGCGATATGGATCGACATTTTCATTTTGCATTGATGTAATTGGATCATTAAAATCATTGAATTGATATATGGATGTGGATCGAGGTATTGCTACACCCCTAGTAAATCTCATTAAATGCAGTCATATTTAGCGTAGTCTTAAATGACGGACCAGAACGAGAAACTAAACCAAACCTGGACCAACATAACCTTCATGACTAGGGGACAGAATCTAAGGTGAGTTTGCATACAAGCAAAAGGACTCTGGCCTGTTCTTGGTCTTAGACCTAAAGGTGAAATAAAATCGGTTAAATGTTTGGTTTCTGGAGGATTACACAAAGCTCGTCTTGTGTTTTCCTTGGTTCTTTAAAGACTTTTCTAAGATCCATCTGCATACAAAAAAGGTTGAAGCGTAAAATTTTAAACATTCATTCGACGAGAGCAACAAGTTTCCCAGTATCAGGCCGCTCCTGCTGTATTAAGTCTATGTGTGTGTGTGTGTGTAACGACATGAAGTAAACAGTCTTGTCTCAGTAAAGGCCAGCAGAATGCCGATGTTTGTATGTAATTGAGTCTCAGCTGCAGATGGTTTCCCCTTGCCCTGTAATCTGGCCATCCGGTATGTAGTAGGGTGCATGTGTGTGTGTTTGTGTGTGTGTGTGTGTGTGTGTGAGTGAGTGAGAGAGAGAGAGAGTGAGGGGGGGGCAACAGGGGCCTCTGGACCTGGTCAGAGACAGGTGTGCAAATCTAAACAGTACAAACCCTCCAAACAACCACAATCTGCACATGCACACTCTTCAATTTAAACACAAAGCCATTCCTGAGGTGCAGCTGAGTCCTCTGATACAAAATAGCACATGTCACTTTTATTAAAAGGAAAGAAACAATCAAGACTACATTTTATAATTAAGCTCAGAAGTTTTTTGTTTTTTTAAATCGTCTTTGGCTTGTGCTTTGCTGAATTTAAGATACGTTGGAGGAACAAAGGGCTCAGAGCTTTAATTTTATTTCAAGTCCAAGATCACATTCTTGGTTTTCCCCCTTTTGTTCAGATGGTAAATCTGATATTATGCATGCGGCTTTTTCTCGCCAGCACCAGCCGGACACTCAAAGACATTAACAGAGGTTGGGTTTCTTTACAGTTGCTGCTCTCGTAAATTCAAAACCAAAGAAAAATAAAAAAAAAAAATAATAAAAATTGAAAGGACCTCTTGTGAACAGCCTGTTGTGGATAAGGAGCGACCACTTCTCAGGGCTCCAAAACTGGATCCAGCTCAAAACGTCACTTTTCCAGATTCGGATTATATATGTTTAGAACATATTCACCTAGCAGGGTTTTATTAGAGACGTTTTGCAGATCGTAAAACAAAATTATTCTCTAGTTGGTTGTGATTCACCAGGGTGGTAGAGGGCTATCACATAAGGATTTTTCTCTCTTTATTTGGCGTCCGGACCAGCAAAGGTCTGCTATATTTGAACATTTCTAGCCCAAACTGGCCAATTGCAGATTACGTCATCTACGACTTTTTGCGTTACAGTTTCCCTCTTGTCGGACAGTAGGAAAAAACACGGACGCTTGCTTCTAATCCATTATTAAACGTACAAATGGCGCCGCAGAATGTGTTTAATAGTCACATTTTGTTACAATGTTTTGTCTTTTTTCAAGCCGCGCTGAACTATTCAACTGAACATGAAACATTAAATCGGTAGGGGCCGATTCTTCATTACTTGATTAGCCACCACTATTAAAACAATAACACTGTTCTGTGCTGTACGGCTGACTAAATGTTACATAAATAATAAAGGACTGTAAAAAACAGGCAAAGCATGAAGTTTTACTCAATGTTGCTGCAAGGAGCAGCCATCTTGAAAGCAGAAATCAGGTAGGGTCCCGACACAGATTCAATAAACCCAGGTTGGGATCAGCGACGCCTTTTTTCCAGGGTTTCTTCAAGTTCCACCAAGTCAAATTCACAAATTCTACTAGATCTTTAAAGGCCAATACAAATTAGTATAAATAACATAATATAACCTAATAAATCACATCTACCATAACAACTTAAACAAGTTTTTTTTAACACTGGTATGCTATTCTAGTGCTTTTACTCGAATGTTACCAAACGTTAAAGCCATCCCATAGTATTAACACCAAAAGGATTACTGGGTGTCATAAATTTATACTTTCCCATGACAAAGGAACTACTGGAGGTTAACTTTACATTTTGATTTTAGCTGCTTAAACATGAAATAATCAAGTTTCTACAGCAGAAACCTGATTGTTTCTTCCAACAGTTTTTATTTTTACAACAATGAAAGAACAAGCAACCCAGTTTTAAGAGGGAACTAAATGTAAGTCAGGCCCGATACATTAAAGCCTAAAACTCAGATTATTTAATGTCAGAAATACCCAAAATGAACCCAAAGTGTGAAAATAAGAGTTGTGTTGTGGCAAAATCACAGGAAAAAAGGTCATTGAAATATAAATAAATCTAAGATAAATTTATCTTAATTTGAGACTAACATTTTATCTAATATATTATAGAAGAAGAAACAAAGTGTAGAATCTTAAAGATTTTCTCATACTAAGTTTTCCTGTTTCCATTTTACTCCAGAGATAAAAAATACTGAAAGCAAATTTCAGATTTTTCCCGACTCCATTGGAACTGATAAATGGGTTTTCACCGCAAGAGATGGTCGAGATGTAAAAATTAACAATTTGACTCCAGCGTCATCAACCCTCCGGTTTGATGAGAAGCAGAGGAGCTGCTTACGGACACACGGGACAGAAGAGAGAACAGAGTGTTGGAAAAATAATCATTATGGAGAATTAGAATCTAGGATTACCAAGAGAGGGAAGATTTGCCCTTGTACAACATTACCACCTTTATAGACTTCTCCAAATAAACCCTGCTAATTGCCCCGCAGGAAAGAAGACAAGAAGGATGGAGACAGAGTATGTGCAGGGGGAGTTTCTAACCTTCTGTGAACCTACATCCTCATTTTGACTAGCTTTGACACTGCTCAGCCAACTTTAGAGATTTAAAAAGATGAACCCAAAGCATAGCCAGAACCACCACTAGTGGAGCAGACCTTACAGCAGCAGGTTCTGTCGTCTGCTCGATGCAGGTGGTGATGGGTCAAAAGATCAGAGATTCACCAAAAAAAAACCAGGGTCTGAATCTGCTGCACCTCACACTTTCATCATGTGTCCATCTGTGTTTTCAACGATGATGGACACAAGGAGGGTGTCCTAAACGCAGGCTTCAAAATACGTCTTTATTATCCGAGTACATTTAGAAAATTAATAAAGTTAGTGTGGGGTTAGGAAAGGACAGGAGGAAGGATGGAAGTAAGGATGGAAGGAAATGAAGTAGAGAAGGAGGAAGGAGAGAAGTGAAGGACAAAGGGAAGGAAGGGATGAAGGAAGGAAGTGAGAAAGCAGAGGAGGGATGGAGGACAGAAAGTGAAGGGGAAAGGGGAGGAAGTGAAGGAAAAGGGAAGCGAGGAGGGAAAGAAGGAAGAAGGGAAAGAAGGGAGGGAGGAAGGAAGGAAAGAAAAAAGTGAAGGAGAAAGTGAAGGAAGGGAGAAGGTAAATAAGGAATGGAGGAAAGGAGGAGTAAGGAAGGAAAGAGGGAGGGTAGGGAGGAAAGGAGAAGGGAATGAAGGAAAGAAGAAAGGAAAGGAAGTGAAGGAGAAAGGGAAGGAAGGGAAAGAAGGGATAGAGGAAGGAAGGAAAGAAAGAAGTGAAGGAGAAAGGGAAGGGACGAAGGAAGGGAGGAAAGAAGGAAAGAAAGGGAGAAAGAAAGAAAGAAAAGGAGGGAGAGATAATAGAAAGAAGTGAAGGAGAAAGGGAAGGAAGGGAGAAGGTAAGTAAGGAATGGAGGAGTAAGGAAGGAAAGTGGGAGGGAAGGGAGGAAAGGAGAAGGGAATGAAGAGGAAAGGAAGTGAAAGGAGAAAGGGAAGGAAGGGACGAAGTAAGAAAGGGAGTGAAGAAGGAAGGTAGGACAGAGGTTGGAAGGATTGTCAAAAACGAGAACAGAAGAACGGAATGATGGAAGCAAGATGGATGAAAACGTGGTAATACAAACATTTCTTTCACGCTACAATTTATTCCCCCCCCCCCCGTCAGACCAGGCAGACCTCACCCGTTCCCACTTGACCATGCGGTGCAGGAAACCCCGCGGCCATGCGCTGATGTTCTGGTTAGCGGCCTCTCCTCACTCACCTTCTTCTCTGCCTCGTACTCGGCCCACGCCGCCTTGCGGTCCTCCTCGCTGAGGGCCTCCTCCTCCTTGTGGTCCAGCAGGGAGTCGTGCTCGTGGTAGCACACGACCTGATCCTTGTTGTTCTGCAGCATCTCAGCCAGGATGGGATCCTGCAGAGGAGGACACAGAAGCAGGATCAGACGACCGCCGTGTCCCGTGTCAGATAATCCAAGGGAGTTGGTACTAAAGCGACCGACCCGCCCGGTCCACTCCAAGCACAAATTAAACTGCAGTACTCTGAATATTTTGGTTTCCATGCCTCTGCATTGTTATTGAAAACAATAGCGGGGGAAATTAAGACAACATGGTTTAAATTACGCTCTCTGCAGCGCATTGGCTTCTCCCTCAGCCTAGCTTAACTTTAAAGTGAAACTCAGCGTCAGGTTGGCTCATTCCCCTCAGAGCATTCAGAGAAGGCCTCGGCGCCCGTTCCCCGGCCGCCTTTGTCTCACTTCGGGACAGTGCGAATGTAAATTTGGTTTAAAAAATAAAAATCACGAATGCTATTGGCATGAAGTAAAACTAGAACAGCAACCCATGAAATTAAGCAGTGATTGCAAACCTGTGGTGAATAAATTGAAAATAAACAGCAGACTAGACTCAGTGAAACCGGATCCACCAAAAGGAGGAAAGGGGGGGCTTCATAAGAGCTATCTTTTAGGGCTTCGTGCAGAGCTTCTCACCCACACACGCTGGAACTACTCTTAAGACTTAGATCTTGAGCCCACTGGTGCTCCTCAAGCGACATGTGTTTATGTTTCCCGGCCATCGCTCTCAATCAAGACAGAACCGGGCCACCCTTAAACAACCAAACATTTGGAAGCAGCGAGCGGCTCGACTGCGGCTTTACCCTCTAATTAGGACATAAAAGCACAGAGGGGTCCGACGGCCCGATTAGGATAAAGGCACGATTTGTTTGGCCAAAGAACGGCGAGGAGGAGGTCAAATAAGACGCAAAGTCAAAGCCACCGGCAGCAGCAGCAGCAGCAGTAATGACGGAGCGTGGAGGGTCTTTGTGAAAGATGCTGAACAGGTAGCATAGATCCCGTTTTGCACCCTTTTAAACCAACGGCGTACATGCAGTACAAAAATATCCACACCCCTGAACTTTACGTTTCCTCACTTCACAGCCACCCACTCCCGTGGATTTTACTGGGGGCTTAGATGACGGACGAACACAAAGTTGTAATGAATACTGGAGTGGGAGAAAACGACCCAAGGTTTTTTTTAACAAAAAAACAAACAAAACTTTAAAATAATAATGGATGCTCCTTGAGTCAACGCACTGCAGAACCAGCCACGGCTGCAATGCCTGCGTCTCTGCCAGCTTGGCACGTCTAGAGACTGATGTTCAGACACTCTCCGTCCAGTCTGTCGGAGCTTGAGCTGTTTTTCAAACAAGAACGACCAAAAGTTTCAACTTCCAAGTCCTGCCACAGACTTCGGTCTGACGACACATACCTATGCTTTGATCTAAGCCCTTCCATGGCAGCTCAAGGTGAAGGTTTTCTTCGGCTGCTGCCTTCCATGGAGGCGAACCTCCGCTGGACTCTCAAGTCTTTTGCGACCTCCAGCAGGTTTTCTATTAGGTATCGCTCTACGTTAAGCTCCGTCCATTGACCATTGATCATCTCTGACCAGCTTTCCTGTCTCAGCGCAAGTAAAGCATCCCCACGGCATGATGCTGCCACCACCGCGCTTCATTTAGGGGATGCCGTCCTCGGTCCAATGTGGAGCTCGTGCGTGTAAGGCCAGATTTGTATGTAAAACTAACAGTTGTCCTGTTGACATTTTATCCCAACCTGCAGCTCCGTCAGAGTTACCATCTGCCTCTCTGACTGATGCTCTCCTTCTCTGACCTGTCAGTTTACGCGGCCCTCTTAGCTTTGTGCCATACGCTTTATTTTTCAGATGATGCCTGTGAGATGGTCAAAGCTAGAGAGGTTTTTATAACCTCAACCAGCTTTAAGCGTCTCTCCCTGATCTTTTCTCTCTGATCTTTTCCAACAAACCTCTGCTTTCAAGGGGACATTAAAATCTAGATTGAAATCAGACAGCAAAGATTCAGCATCCACTTTATGCCACTAAAACAACCATTCAACCGGTCAGCTCCTATGTAAACTCTGCAGTCTGCTCGGCGAGGAGGACGCGTTTTCATCCGGAGGCATGAAAGGGAACAGTTCCTGACAGTTGACTGGTTAATGGGCCAGTGGAGCTGCAGGTCAGATGACAGTACAGACACTCCCGCTGGTAAACAGTGCATTCTGGGATAGCCAAGTAATCCCCGCCAGCGACGGCTCAGGGGTGGTCCGGTCCATCTTCTATCCTGGAGCGCTGCGTGTGTCCTGAGGCAACACTAATGATGTAGGTAACCTGACCTACACTATTGTCATCCTCATGGACGTGCAAAGGGAAGCCTATCAATTTGCTGCGGGGGGGGGGGGGGAGAGGGGACAGTGGGTGGGCAGATGCTGAGGCTGGCCGACCTCGCGCTCAAGTCAACTTCGGGGTTTTTCCCGCCTGTTTTCATAAGAAAAAAAAAAAGGTTTCTTAAAAAAAAAAAAAAGAGCTTTTGCATCAGCATAAGTACCGACTCACATGCAGCGATGGAGCTAGAAAGATCCTGTGATCACTTTTTATTTAGTCTTAAAATTCAGACTAGTTTTAGAGCTTGAAGCAATAAATAAACCAGATTGTTAAACCGCAAGCCGTGCAGTCAGACAATTTGTGGATGTACGGCGTTCTAGAAGGTACAATATGTTGTGAACCTTATTTCGTGTGCTGAAAAAAATTTATAAAAATACCCTAAAAAAACAACAACATTGAATATTGGCAGACGGACTTGTCAGAGAGGAAGATGCACAGAATAAGTTCTGTTGGTTCAGATGTGCTTTTTTTTTTTTGCTTCGTCTCTTCACTAATCTATCAAGGTGTTTTCATTCCAATGGAAGATTACAAAGCTCGTTATCAACGCGGCGCTGTAAATTATTATAACCCCTTTTGCAAACACTTTAAACAAATCCAACATGAACCGGAGGTGCCATAAAACCATGGCTGTCCAAGCTCCTTCCTAACTTGGAGACAGCGAAGCTCGTTACAAAGTTGACTGCGACTTTTACCATGAAGGACCTGCAGCCATCACCAGTCGATGAGAATCAGGGTTATTGAAAAAAAATACCAATTCCCTCAAAATGGCTCTGAAGACCACCATCTTCCTCAAGCTTTTCAAAAATGTCCTCGCTCTGTTCTCAAATGGTGCACAGTGTTACTGTTCCTGGTTTACATCCTAAAAGCAAACTTTTAAACTCTTCAATCGCAAAACCTTTAATGTGACCTCTAAGCCAAAACCTTGAAAATTATCTTCTAAAAGAATGTATTTCTCTAAGGCTTGACGAAGACTAGACAGCTGAAATGAAAGCGTCTGTATTATCTGCAACAGCTAAACAACAGCAGTCAAAACTCTGTTCGACTGAAGCGCACCGGTGATACGCACGACCTCTGCTGCCAGAAACACTTTCTCCGTCAAAAACCCTCCGAGGCGTTTGTGGCTGTGAGTTCATGGCTCTGCTTCTGAAGCTGCAAACGACCCAATGTCTTTACATCCTCAAGGCTCCTGGGTACAAGTTGAAAGGTTTATCTACCTGTCAATCAATCACAAAGACACAAAATCATGCATTTCCCAATCCGCTATAAGAAGAAAAAAGAAAAAGAAAAAACGACAAGACACATCCGACCTTTCTATAAAAACAAACCTCGGCTAGCAGCAGTATGGGGGTCTCTTTCTATAAGAGCCAGCCAGACGGAGTTGGTGGTAGGGCAGGAGGGATTCGGAAGGATTTACCAAGACTGGATGGTAAATTTAAACAAAAAATATGCTAAGGGGTGTCTAAAAAGACCCATGAGAAAGGAGAGTCAACTGATTGCAATGAAAAGATTTTGGTTCCTCAGCATGACATCCAAGTTGCTATACATACTTCAGGTGTTTTTCCTGCTTGTGAAATAACAGTTGTGCCGCACAAGAAGACAGAAAGACACAATATGGCATAACCAGCCAGATATCAAGAATCAAAGGCTCTTAAACTCAATCTTACACAGAGAAATTAGAGCATTGTTAGTTTTGGTCGCCGGAATCGAACGATTTCTAGCTCGATCGGGCCAGGCTGGTCAAAGGCGACCCGGAAGCAGAAGCTAATCAGGTTTTTTAACGATCAGTGAATGCACCACAGCTTAGCACTACCAGGAGGCACTGACGACAACACTCTTTGGCGTGCACTCTGCTACAACGGGAAGGAGAAACGAAGCCAGTTAGTGTTTAAAAATACAAATCAGAGGAGATGCAGGAAGCCATTTAAAAAATAACATTTTCTACAACGTTCATTCATTCTGGCTGTGAGAGAGCGAGAGAGAGCAGGACTTGGCAGATAAGGGAACGGCTTAAAATAGACCAAATTTTTCCGTCTTTATCCTTTCTTTCAACCTCCATCGGGGAATATTCTGGATTTGAAAACGTTAGCAGATATTTGGAAATCTGAGATATGGATCTACATACCAAGGTTGCTGTTGATTAATGCCAACTGGGATGGCTGCAAATAAAACATGCACAAAAACGGTTAACATATCAGTTCTGGAGTCATTCGATCCTTGTTTTAAAGTACTACAAGGTAGCGTGACATTTTCTCTGCTCCTTGTATAAGTAAGGGATAATGCCCAACGAGGCGTCATTATCAAAAATTAATGGACGCCGCCGAGGCGTGTTTGCTTCCACGAACCACGATGAACCACCAGACTGTCAAGGTCAGACAATAGCTACTTGAAACGTCCCATAATCCTGTCACAGAAACATAATTTAAAGACTAAATTACCGAGTTTATCAGCATCCTGCGTTGATAAACATGCTAGTAGATTTAAATTACCACGGTCCGAACAGAGAAATTAGAGCATTGTTAGTTTTGGTCGCCGGAATCGAATTTGAATTTTTTATATATATATATATATATATATATATATATATATATATATATATATATATATATATATATATATATATATATATATATATATATATATATATATATATATATATACCTCAGCATTTACTATCGATTAAAATGGTTAAAGCTGCACACAGGTATATCACATCAGGTGCACATGATAGGAACGTCATTACTCAGCATTTATAGGGAGGTTCACCCTGTTTAAGCCTCCAACACTTAATTAAGGGTCCTCCTGACAGTTGAAATGAGAGAGAACACCAAGGGTTTAAAAAGGTCCCTGAAGAATTTTTTATCATCAATTACACAGCATGGAAAGAAAAGGCTACAAGTGGAGGACATTTAAAACGACAACATCCGCAGACCTGGCTGTCCAAGGAAGATGCTAAAAGAAATCTCCAAAAACCATAAAATGTCATCACGGGCCCTACAGCGCTACGGTTCTGACCTGTGCAGCCAGAATGAGACAGCACAGGTCCAGCTTCCACGGGAAGCGTTCAAGGAAGAAAGCTTTGCTCCATCAATCATGAAGGTTAGGCTGAAGTTTGTCGAAGGAAATGTAGACAAAGACCAGGATTTTGGGAATTATGTACTTTTGAACATATAAAAAGGCCAAATTAATTTATTTGGAAGCCAGAACAGTGGAAATGTTCGTCTTAAAGCCAATACAGCAATCCCAGGAGCTCCTACCAACTGTGAAACATGGAGGTGGGAGCATCATGGTGCGGTGACGGCATGCTGTGGCAGGACCTGGCCGGCTCACTATCAGAGTCCTGTCGGGTGTCAGACGGTGCTGGAGGAAAATCTGGGACCACGGGTAAAAGATTTAAAGCTGAAGCAGAACCGAATCCTGCAACCTGACAACGACCCGAAGGATAGCAGCACATCGACCAGGGACTGGCAGAGGACAGGAAACAGAAAACCCTGGGCCGAGTGAAAGCCCAGATCTGGATCTGACCGCATGGTAACCTGAAACCCCTCAGACATCTCAAAGCTCCAAACACACCGCGGGTTTGATTTAAGCCCCAACTGATTTACCATTAAATCGGAAGCCACACCACTGTCTCCCCAGAGTTCTTAAGGGACCAGAAACCTGCAAATGAGCCAACAACACCTCTCGGTTTTTCTCACCTGCAGCAGCTCTGCTTTTTGCTCTCGCTATCATTAGTGCTCTCTCTCTCTCTCTCTCCACCTGCAACGCTGCAAGATCAGGCATGTTTTTTTGAGAGGTGGCAAAAAGCATTCTGGGACTTTAGGAACCACTTTACCAAGAACAAACGGGCCGGGTTAGCTACGGGTGAGCGCGGCTAAAAATAATTTATAATACCGTCACAAAATAGCTCCCACGATCAATGATATATTGCTGCAGAAAGGGTTTTTCTTTAAGGCCACAGTGCCTTCCGACCTATAATGAGCCGAGCATGGCTTGGTTTATTGGCTCCAGTCGGCACTGCTTTTCGACTGCTGCTTGCCCGCAGCATTAAAGCTGTTCCTGCCGCCGCCTAACGACCTCGGCAGCCATTACCTGCTGAGCCCATGGACACATCAACACGCCCCGAGCCCCCTGACAACACATAATGCAGCGATATGTGCCGAGGCCGGGAGATCTGTCTTAAAACCATCCAAAGACCACCTCCCGTACATTCTCACTGTGCATGTGGCTGCAAGTTAGATGAGAAAAGACGAGTAATGATGAACCCCAAGATGGGGGGGGGGAATACAATCTTAGAGAGGGTGGGTAGGGATTGTCAAACTCACGTCTGGGCTACAAGTACCTTCTTTGTCATTATGGGGAAGCGCGCTCGCTTCCTTTGTCTCCAATTAGATTTTCTGAAGAGCAAAGAGACATGTTTAAGAGGGGGGTTTAAAATAATGACCCTTCATCATGCAGGGAAGGCCAGAGGCAGAGGCAGATAATGTTCAAAGTGAGCGCAGTAAAGTGCAAAGTCATAACAACAGATGCTCTCGGAGATGGCGGGAAAACGATGCCGTGGGGTACTGGTGGAGGGACAGGCAACATGAGTAAAGGGGAGGAGGTGGGACAACAGGTGCTGAAATAACCGCAGCCGAAAAAGGACATGCACAAATAGGAAATATTAAACTTAAATTAGGGTTTTCTTCCCCCTTGAAAAAGGCACAAAAAAAAAAATCTGCTGTTAAAGTTTTGCGTTTGTGGTCGGTGCAGTGGGGATCGTTAAAGAAATCAGTATTTTCCACGAAAAATACTGATTTTCCTTGTGTAAAGTTGAGTGCCGAACCCGCTGTGGCTCAAAGCGTTTTCTCCTTCTGTGGAGAGCTTTGTTGGCTCAAAGCGATGAAGGGTGTCTGACTCATCTTCACATCATCCCAGATGGCAAATTCCTTCCATTGTGCTGCAGCCCTGCTGCCACAATACACTTATCCCACTGGAAACACCAGGTCAATCTGCTGAAAGACTTATTAGCCTCCCTGTCTTCAATACAACGAGACACAAACGTCAACCGGCTCATTAAAGATTACAGACTTCCAACAAGCAGCGGTTTAATGAACTCTTCTTGCCCGTTGACGTCGGCAACTGTGTGAGCACGTCTGCACCCCAGAAGTAAATATCATGTCTAAATGCAGAAGCGTCGCTGACATTTTTATGCATCTTGATGCGCTTACAGCCTCGGCAAAGCTGCACTTGGTGCAAAAGGTCAAGTTCAGCCGACAGAATAAGAAAAGCGACCAAAAAAATCTATGGATTTATGGAAATTACTAGATTAACCAAAAATAAAAAAAAACAAGGTATGAGCCGAAACATGAACATGGTGTGAAAACTCTGTCTTGCCAGAGTGCAGAACCTTCGTAATACCACCAGGAAAAAACCCAGCGGGCCTCTAAAGTCTGTGCAGCGTCTCTTCATCCATGCTCGTGGCGGTGACAGCTCCAAGAGGGAAGCCCTGACATGTCTCTTCCTTCAGGATGGAAATATGGTCCCTTCCAGCAAGTTCTAGGCCGGACCTGGTGTCAGAAAACCTCAGAAGGCCTCCTGGATACCTGACCACCTAAACTCACTTCTTTAAGCGTATCAGCCCCTTGTATCCCGGGATCCTGCTCTTTCAGCAGTGATTTAAGGCCAAAGGTTAGAGTCAGAACGCAGATGATCTGTAAATGAGGAGCTTCACCTTTGGGCTTTGCTCGTTCTCCACCATAACAGGCTGAAGGAACATCCTCGTCACAGCAGACGACCCTGCTTTCCATTTCACAACCCATCCTACAATCACTAATACGGCTGCAGCTATCTATTGTTTTCGTAATCGATTAATCTATAGATTTTTTTCGAATAATCGAAGAGGAAATACTGTTTGTAAACATATACCTTAATAAATGAGCGCTTTGAACTTGAAAATCAAACGTTGTACATTTTTAAATGAATTGTAAGCTGCAAAAACATGTTTTAAAAAACTAAATTCAATGCTCTCAACATCAAAATTTAGTTACGGTTTCAATAATTAAATTGGCATGTTTATTTTATTTATTCATTTTTACAGATTTTGAACCAGGTGAACTTAAAACTGCCACCTGAGAGATTCTGGATCCAACATATTTAAAATGTATAATTATTTTTTTTAAACAATTTTGGCTTTAATGCTGCTCCGAGTGTGTTTTTCTTTCAGGAAACATCCGTATACTCCAATTAACATTTATTCTATTACTAAATAAGTCAACGATTATTTCAATAATCTAAATTAATCCAATTATTTCAGCCCTAATCATAAATAAGCAAAACAAGATACTTCAAGCTCTCTACTTAAAGAAGATCCTGACTAGAAATGGGCACTGAATGCCTGTTTTATACATATCCACTGAATTTCGAGTACCTATCCACGAAAATCACACAATACGATAGTGTTACCGTCCAATTACCATCATCGAAGTGAACTGCTCAATATATCACGATATTGATTTTAGGCCATATCGCCCAGCCCTACCCACAGCATTAAAGTAGCTGCTGGTCGAGTCAACAAAGCAAGCTGCTAGAAAGCACTCAGAGGTACGGCTCCACTTTCCAAAATAAGATGCAGATTACCCTTGCTTTAATATGACGCGAAGTGCAAGGCCTACGGCGGGAAAACTTCTAATCTGAGGAAGCACCGGGTCACTGTAGCCAATCTTGGGACTTTGTCGCAATATTTAGCGACTTTGTAGACCCCTGTGGCGACCTTTGTTCAAAAAAGCGACTAGTGACAAATCTAACGACTTCTTCTGTTACTGGTGACTTCCTGTGACAGCACCAATGATTCGGCACATTGTTCTGAGGGAGGGACGAGTGCTGCTGTGAGCCCCTTCCTACTTCTCCAGATGCTGTCTCAGCTGCTGCTGCCACGTCCTGAAACCTGTCTGCAGTCAGAGCAAAGAGCACAGAGGAGAGCCTCCCTGTTTCCACATTGCAACTGTATCCCAAAGCGGGATAAAATATTTTAATAGTCCTTTTTTTTTTTTTTCTCTCTCTGAACCTGTTGCACTAAAAATAATTCCCTGAACTTTATTCACACACATCTTAAATCCACCATTCATATTCAATATGGAGAACCCCACGCAGCGCCCATATACACTAGCAGCTTCGCAGGGAGAGACAGGAGCCAGAGGAGTTAGTCTTTCAAAATAAAAGCACATTTTAACATCTCGTGATATTTAGATTAATTTTAAACTTGGATTATGATTAGAATAAGTGCGTAAATATATAGTAGTTTTGCTATATTATATGCTTTACATTGTTTTAACATTTTTATTCATTCTGAAAGTGTGGCGGCTTTTATTTTAGTGTGGCAGTGCGCTGCGATCGTGTACATGTAGCAGGAACCCTGTACATTGAGAAATAAATGTTAAAATTAAAAATATTGATATTTAACATTTATTAACACAAACGCACACAAAAGTAAACGGGTACCGTTGAGTAGCGTTGGTGCTGGGTATTGGTACCATAACGATTTAAATGTGAAAGGTACCCCTAATCCCAATAAAAAATAAAAAAAGAGAAGAGAAAACAGTCAAAACGCTCAAGTACAACTTACAATGAACAGACTTTTGAGCTAAAACTAGCCTCTTATTAGCTCCTTGTTACACCAGCTGTTGGAAATTGAATCAAAAACATTTGGTGCTGGTGAGAAACTAGTCAATGGTAATCCTTAAGAAATCAACTTCCAAAACCTAACAAAAATTTTGGCTTCCTGCGACTGTGAATGCACTGCAAGGGGAGGCTGAAGTAAACCCTCCGCTGTTGCGACTCTACCTTCCTGGATAAACGTATAACTGAGAAGCAGCTGGTGAACCGTTGTGGATGTGAGGACACCTTGATGGAGAAGCTTTGATGTGGAACGACCTTTAGTCCAAATTTGCCTGTTTAAAAAAGAATAAAACTGATGACCTACACTTCCCCGGCAACAACTACTGCAAGTTCAAATATGGTCTAAAGCAGGGGTCACTAAGTAAAAATCAGCGGGGTCCGAATAAAGAAAATCAACAACCAGTAAAGGTCCGGACACATTTTTTATTACAATCCGTTACTTTAAACAGTATTTAACACTGAAATAAAATGTTTATGCATCCACCTTATATATTGACTTTTTAAACAAAAAAATAACATAAAAATAGAACGTTTTTCTATTTTAAAATCCAAAGTGCTTTTTGAAATAGAGAACCACAATCTTTCACAGTTTGGTATATAGACAATTTCTTGACTTTCACATCTTTTATAAAACAACTGAACTTTTTGTAATTTCTTTTTTATGGCTTAATGATAGAAGTGAGCTTTAGGCTGCCCTGCAAGGATTTTAAACCTGGGTTTGATTGGCAACAAAGCCAACCTCAAGCACATATCAAGGTGCTCATTCGTTCTGCGCCTTTAAATCAGCTATATTCTCCGTATGTATGAGCAAGCGGATATGTTTGGGAACGCTCCGGAGGGCTTTGCCATATTAACAAGAGAAGCGGCGCAAGTGAAGTTAGCACAAGGGTTGAAGCAAAAATAATGTTTGACTGAAAACATTTTCTCGCCAGCCCATATATTCCCGGGGCGTGGACATCATGCCGCATTAGTTGGCTCAATTTCTTAGTGTGTAAAGTCAACTAAATCTGATACTTTTAAAATATCCATTGAAAATTTCTGTATCTCTGCCACCTTTCAGCTTTAGAGCCTTTGCGTCATCCTGGACAGCCTCTCCATCGCTTTCCACATCCACATCATCATCTGGGTTACTTTCATCTCTGCAGCATCAAGTTCTTCCTTCACACTGTTGACAAACTGGTCCACAGTCCACTTTACAATCCCAGCTCCCTTTCCTCTCTGTCCTCCAGAAACCCTCCATAAACTCCAGCTAGTACAAAGACAGCAGCTTCATCATTACATCATCTACTTCACTCCTGTATATTAACTCCACTGGCTCCCTGTCACATTCAATATAAACCAATTTTATGATCATACAAGGCCAAACGCGGCCTTGGAAATGCAGGACACATCACCAACACTATCATGACATAATACATTTTAATTTGACACAGATTGCACATGACAATAATCAATCTCTGCTTTGCCTGTTATTGTTCACCAATTAATCATTACAGTTTATAAAAAGGCATGATTTAACTTTTTTGAAGTTTAATAAAATGGTTATATTTTAGCCCAGTGACTGGAGACCTGTCTAGGATGAACCCTGTGTCCGCGCTCCACTTTAACTTCATAAAAAAACTCTCTGAGAATCGCCTTTCTCTGGCCTCACCCAGTTAGAACCCGTTCTCCAGTCCATGTTGTAGCTGCAGTTTATTTATTTTATCTTTTTGATGTAGTTTTCTTAACAATCTGTAAGCATCAAAATCCTTGTCATTTTATTTAGTGTCCTGGAGCGCAGCTGCGCATCAGGTGAACACTGCTGCACACCGACAGCAGATACAGCTCTGCCTTCTTTGTTTCAGAACAGCGCAGGTTTTTTTTTACTTTTTCTGAATCGAACCCAGTCAAATGCGGCACATTGTTTCACAGTCCGACTCTTGTTCTTCAAGGGTCATGCTAAATTAGCCTGAGCTAGCGCGTTACTCTTCTTTGTGTTTAAATAAAACATAACAGCGAATCACGAGGAGATCCCTGGTTGGTCGCCGCGTTTATCAGCGAGGGAATAAATGCTGACAGACGACATGGCCACAGGTGGAAATAATTCATTAATTAACAGCCGGAGCAGATTGACGCTTACCGAGGGAAGTTGTTGTCAGCTGCTGAACTTTCTGACCTGCTGGTTTGCATAAATCCATAGAAACCCTTTGACCACCGCTACTTTCATTCATACCATCTGTGGCCAGTTTAAAATGCTCTCCCAAAGGTTAAAATGATGAACACCGATAAACCTCAGACTGACAATGTCCGTTTTGGAAAGACCCGCCCTGCTCTCATTCTGATTGGCTAATGTCCCGTCTCTGCCAGGTTTGATTGGTTGAGAGCAGCTTATGTTTAAAACCTTGAATAAAAAGTCTAGACGGAACATTTTGCGCTCAATTTCCAAATGACGGAAATCCGTCGAAGCGACGGAGAACTTTAACCCCTGAGTTAGACACTGTCGTTGGACAACATGCAGTAATATATAAATGTTTTAAATGAGGTTGGGTCCGGATTAGGTAGCAGCTGGGTCCGGATCCGGACCGTGGTCCGCTAATCCGTGACCTCTGGTCTAAAGTGTTGTGAAGACAGTAGACAACATGGATGCGGTTCCTCAGAAGAAGCGGGAAAAGGACAGAAAGCTTTTGATCATCTAAATGAAAAACAAATTTCCCATAAAAGACTGAAAGGCAGTTTTACAGTCCATTTAAAAAGCCGCAAGCTGGATATGGAGTGTTTGTTTTATCCATTCTGTTTACAGGTTTCAGAGGTAAAACCACTTGAGAAACAGACCTGAATAAACCAGAGAATGCAGAGGTAAAGGGTGGAAATAGATGGAAGCCAGTCAAGGACCAACAGAAGGCAAAGACCTCAAGGAATGAATTAAAAAAACATTAAAAAAAGAAAAGGAAAGAAAGAAAGAGGACAGAGTTTATAGGAGGGAAGCAGCCGTGCTGCAATGAGAAGACTATTTAGTAAATAACAGTAAACAGACAGATCTATGCAGCTGTGCTGGGCTGAATGGTCCATGTAAGGTTTGTGTGTTCCTATTAAACCACAGGAGTCCTAAATAGTGACACAGCACCTGCGCTGCAACGAGAAGAGACGAGCGCAGGGGAATAAAACGAAACCAAAAAAAAGAGCTTCTTTTTCCAGAAAGCTTGATTACGACACAAGCTGGCAGAGTTTAAATAACAGTTTATAACTTAAGCTCTTGACTTCAAAAGAGGCAACATGCCTTTGCTGCAGGTTTGAACTAAAAAACAAAACAAAAAAAAAACAACCTAGTTCCACGTGGTGAAAAAGAAACTTTAATGCAGTTATTTTATTCACGGAGCGGTCGGGAGGACAACGTGAAGTCTGGGTTGATTCAAGAGGAGGCACGCTAACCTTTGGTAGCATCGGCGTCGCTCTCTTGCTCTTCTTCTCAGAAGGATCGTCCAGCATGTCCGGCTCAAACGTGTAGAGCTCAGCGAGCTCGTTCATCGTGAAGTGTCTCTCGATCTGCTGCTGATCCACAACTCGGTAAGACAGAGACTGCTTGGTTACCTGCCGCTCATAAATTTTCTCCTCCATTGTGCCCTGACAGAAGAATAAAACAGGAGAAACAAGAATAGAGATGAGATTACTGCTAAAAGGACTTTTTTTTTTGACAGAGTAAACCAAGAGAGGCAGAATCGGGCCTTTCATACCTACTGTTAAAATACTATTTCCCATAATCCTGTTCCAGCACTGCAAAAACATCTCAAACAACCTGTTTATTCATATATTCAGTCTAAGTTTTGTGGGGAATGTGAGTTAACTCTATGACTTCTCAATCTGCTGGTCTGCTATCAGATTCCAAAATACGGAGGGAGACTGTTTAATTTTGCGACAGTGCAGTGTTGCCAGTGGCCTTCGGACACTGGGCATACCGCAAAGAACCGCCTGGATTGCAATTGCAAGTGTAAGCCAATTATTTAAGCAAAACTAATTATCTAATCCAATATATTTAAGTAATATATTTGGTGATACTTCTAGTTTATTGCTGTGTGAAATTTATTTTTTTAAGTTTAAGAGTTGAGAAGATGAGTTGTTCCAATAACAAAACAGTCTAATTTTTCTACTTAAACCTTGTTTTTGGGGTGGACGTATTAAATAAAAAAAAAGATTTCAGTAGGTGGACAGACTACTCATCTATAAATCCAGTTATTCATACCTTTTTTTTTTTTTACTTTTTTTGCATTCATCAGATGTCCTTTTGCCAATATTATTAGATATCCCATGTTTTCCTGATATCGTGTTGCCTTAGTTAATGCAATTTTGGGTATTTTTATAGATTTTTTTAACATGTGCTCTAGTGGCTTTTTATTTATTTTAATTATTTTTACAATTGCCAGACATGAGATGGGTGAAGAGCAAATTGGCATTATGGGCAACTTGAAAGCCGTGAGAGCTCACCTGGGCAAGGAACCTGTAGACGTAGACAGGTTTGACCTGGCCAAAGCGATACACCCTGAAGATACTCTGGATGTCGAACGACGGGTTCCAGGAAGCGTCAAAGATGATGACCCTGTTGGCGCCTACCAGGTTGATGCCGAGAGAACCGGCCCGCGTTGATATTAGAAACAAACGACCCCTGAGTGAGAGAGGCAGAAAGGACACTACAGTAACGTGGCATTTTTTTCATTTTAGCGTTTCTCGAAGACCCAGAAAGTACCACACACCTTGTGTTACTGGTGTCGTTAAAGTCCTCGGCCCACTTCTTCCTGGTGGGAGCGTTGGTGGAGCCATCGAGGCGGTAATAGTCGATGTTCCTGTACCATTTTCCTTCACCTTGACAAAAAACGAGTAGAAATTAAATTACCCTTTTGTAACCAAGCACCATCTAAAACTGCCATCAACTTTGTCTTCTCCTTCTCAATATAAATAAATAGAAGCAGCGCAGGGTTTCATCAGGGGGCAGAGAGGCGGCCATGTCGGCTAAATGCACTGTTTTGTCTCGAAGATGGCCTACTCCCTCCCACCAGCCCTAAAAAACAACATTTAAGCATGTTTTCAATTACGGCACTCTGATCTTTTCATTACGAACCCTTGAGCGAACTTTTTTTTTTTTTTTTTTTTTTTTTTTGCGGAATAAAAAGTCAAGCTCTAATCATTTTCAAAACGAAAGCAAAAACAGCTGTTGGAGTTTAATTAGAAACATGATCTTAAAACAACAGCAGCAACGTGCGTCTGTGGAGGTTCGAGGGCTTTGGGCATACGGACATGCAGCAGCATACGAGCCGCAGCGCTTCAGCATCCTCGCTTTGTTTTTAGATTTCTCACACACAACCTCAAACTGTAAAGAGCAGAAATGGGGTTAGGTCTGTACATTTCAGCAGCTTTTCAACCCGAGGACAGTTATAAGGAGGCTGAATATTTGGATAATGCAAAATACTAAAGTTACCTTTGTAAGGAGAAGGTTTTTCATCATCCGCAGCTCTGCAGGAAAGTTCTAGAAAATCTTCAATCAAGTCAAGAGAGATGAGAGACTGACTGAACACCAACCTGAGGACAAACAAAACCACTTCAATGTAATTTCAAAACATCTACAGATGCTGGGATTGACTAAAGCCGCCCGTGCCTTTAGGTTAGCCCAAACATCCTTACACTTTATCCTCCACTTCCTCGGCCATGCGCAGGATCTCGAAGAGCAGCGTGATCTTTCCTGAGTGCTCCAGGACTTCGGCATCCGCCTCGGTGACAAACTCCTTGTACCAGTCAGCGGAGCAGGGACTCCCCGGGGCAGAGCTGGCAGCCCAGGCTGGTTGGAGCAGAAACACAGATCAGCGACATCTTAACGCATCAGAAGCCTCGAGAGGTCGGTCATCACGAGTTTATGCCTTCACTGCAGGCGCCGGACATTTGCAGTCCAGTGAATGTTGCTGCATGTAAAACCTTCCCTGTATTCAACAACTGATAGCTCAACTACCTGTGGAGGAAGTGCATTCCTAAAAGACAACCACCTACAAGGTTAAACCCTATATTTCTATATTTTCCGTACTTTTTAAAGTGTGCAGCCATTGTTCCCTCTGTATTCAACCATCAATTTGCTTGTAAAAAACATGCATGCTTCCCTTTTTTTTTTTTAGTAAATGCCACTTGAGCCACATGTGGAAACGTCTAAAAACAGGGATGCGGATGAGCTGCCTTAAACGACAGACTGTTTGCCCTTCCTGGCATTTCTGTCGCCAGATGCTCTCCATGAGGACAAAAACAACCGGCACAAACCAGGTGTATTTTAAACCTTTCAGATACCGAATCAGACTTCACCAAATTCTTTACCAGCACTAAAAAAAAAAGACTAAAAGTTGATTTTTGATTTCTTCCCCCTACAGGAGTGTTCAAAGCGTAGCAACATAAATGCCCTTTCTGCACCTTCCCATATCGCCTCTCAAGGAAGCCTCGGCGAAAGATATCGCCGCGATATTGCGAGATCTCGTGCCAACAGATCCCGTTACGATCCAGGTCTAATGTGACACCAGGGATGGACAGCGAGAACAAAAAGAAACCTACTTTCTTCGACGGGCTCGGGCTGTCTTCGGCCTTCTCCGTTTCTGCCGCGAGAGCTGCTGTTCCACTCCTTGATGACCTCCACCTCATCGCTGTCCCCGTCATCCGAGTCGTTCTTCCCCTTCCCTCGCTTCTTTTTTCTGTCAGAGAGGCAGAGCAGCGGAAGAGACAAAAATTCAAATAATAATAATAATAATGAAACGGCAATGGGGGAAAAAAAATCCCGTGGTAAAAAAAATAAGTACACCCCATCTACCTTCGCAGGATTTAAAGGGGGAAGTTGCAGCCTGGTACGAAGGCGATGTGGAACTAAATTTTTGCTATTTTTAGCAATGAAGATAAGAGTATTGATAAAAATAATAAAAAAGAAACATGTCAGTCAAAGCGCCACAAACAAATAAAACAATATATATTTATTGATCCTCCTTCAAAGCAAAAACAGGGGGGAAAAAAACACAAAACACTTGAAACAACCAAGCGTAACCAACCTGCTGCAAGGTTTTAGGGTTCACAAACATCAGGTAAAAGCTTGTTGTCAGGGTAAATCACTATTCTTATATTCTTAAATCACTATTTTCCTCGCTAATGACAGACGGCATGATGAACGTCCAACCACCCCGGGCGGGCTTCAGCTGACACGTTAAAGTTTCTGACAGTAGGACTAGAAAAGTAGGAGCCAAAGGAAGAACGCTGCCTCCCTCTGAACAGAATCTGGCAACATGCCTCTGGTTCAGAAGACCACATCTAGATGAACCACAAGACCTCTGGAACAATAGCATTTGGACAGATGAAACCAAATCAGAGGTTTTCCACATGAAAAAAAAATTAAATGTGACGCAACCCATTACACATCTGCGAAGCACGGAGGAGTCGTCGTCATCATGTGGGCTTGCTTTAACTCTGGACTTTGGTACTGAGTCAAGCATGAACTGCTCAGTATTTCACGGTATTCTTGAGTCAAACCTGAGAACATCTGTCCAACGCCTGGCCAGAATTTGGCCACACAACACATCTACAAACATGTTTCCGTCCAATTCTCACGCGAATTTTGAGCAAACTTTTAAAATGTTGCAAAAAAGAAAATGCGAATCAGACGCGCTTCCACTGGTTTGTAGCGAATTAGCCAGGCGACGCAAAGCGTTATGTCGTCATACGTTCACGTTGGCTGTTGTAAACAGGAAGTAGAGGTTGCTAGCTAGAAGGGATCACAGAGCATTAATGGAGCGGGCTTTTAATGAACGTGCTGATTTTATTTTTCTCAGCGATGACACAGATGAGAAATGCTGGAGTCTCTTCTCCGGTCCACACGTACCCGTTGTGGCTTCCAGCCATGTTTTCAAGCGTTATGGCAACATTAAGGAATATTGCCGGCAGCAGAAACAGCCGATCAGTCATGTGAGGTAAACGTTCGCTGCGTCAGAACGATTTCGCCAAATGTGTTTCCATCTCCTCTTTTGTTTTTCGAAAAAGTGGAAAACTACCTCATGCGAGCGTAAAAACCTCTTTTGGCGAAATTCAGCGAGTTAGTTCGAATTTTGCTGTTTCCATCAACCTTTTCTAATGCGATATTTCAAAATGTGCGTTAAAAAACGTTGATGGAAATGCGACTAATGGCAAAAAAAAAAAAAAAAAACACCAGCAGCAAAACAGAAAAAGATGATTTGGACCAAAGTCTCTGTCTCAAGTCGACTGAAATGTCATGACGAGTGTTGTGGAGAATCCCAAAATCACCTGAAATGGAAGAGAGCGCAACAAGCTCATCTGTAACCAAGTGAGAAACTGAAAAAAAAAAAAAACATAATCAGACTTTACTTTTTTATCTTCTCGTCCTCCGACGTCAGACTCATGGAGGATTCTTCCGTCTCCGAAGCGATAAACTCCTCCATGCTGTCTTCGTCAAAGAAACCCTGCACCAAAATAATAATAATAGTTAAAAAATAAGACTTGTGAAGCTTTCTTGCCGGCTGATGAACAGTGCAGCATTTCACGACCGTCTTTCACATCAACTCTGCAGCAGCAGAGCGGTTTGATGGGTCAGCTTCCCTGCGGTGCAGGTGTGATCTGTACCCGTGCGTTGCCAGTTTTTATAATAAAATGTAATGTTTCTCTTTCCTACCCTGTTTTCTTTACTGATGTAGTCCAGCTGAAGGCACCAGGGATGGGTCCAGATCCTGCTGAGCATCTGGAAATCCTGGAAGAGTTTGGTCCCTGCTCGGCCCCGGCCTCCTTCCAGCGCGCTCCCCACACCTGTACGCATGCGGGAAGATGGATGTGTGTTCGCCTGGCGTGCAGCACGCTCTCGATCTCTTCACGAGCGCAGATGATTAAAGAAACTGTTTAGGTTTCAGCGTCTCACGCTGGTCGACCGAACGTAAACCCAGCCAACAACTATATTAATTTTTTTTTTTTTTTTTTACCCCACTTAAAAACGATCAAAACAATAATTAATTTCCAGTTTGGATCTTTCAAAGTGTTTAATGTCACAGGAGGGCCGGCGGGGACCTCAGGAAGCGCAACAAAGCAGCTGAAATCCGCCTGAAGAGCCCGCAGCCACAACATCAGCCCTGTGGACATCTCACCCTAATGAGCCGGGGCGCATACCACCCCCGCCCCCAAACACATACCGAGCTCTCCTGTTTTTTGTTTTAGTGTAAAACCTCTGGCCCCTACTTAAGCTAGGTTTCTCTCTTTTTTTTTTTTTTTTTAATGCCCCACAGCCTCACCTCCCCCTCTCTCCCAGAGCTCTTCATTAGGGCGAAACGTGGGAAACTGGGCTTAAAACCTGCCTGCGGCACAGTGCCAGCTGCCACTTCAACTCTAACACACACACACACACACACACACACACACACACACACACACGTCCTGGGCCACATTCTGACAGGGAAGTCCACTAAAATACTTAACAACGCATGACGAGAAAGAGAGAGTCCAGCGGGGCTTTGTGTTTGTCTGAAACCCCTCTCCGAGTTAATGACATCAGGCGGAGAGAAGTTTTATAAGAAACAGGACTCCCTGCAGGATGGAGCCGCTCTGGTTTAAAAAGGTTTCCCTCCGAGCGCGGTTCTCACCTGTGAAGTGCTCCAGGTAATGTCTGTAGAGTTTACACTGGAGCGGGGTCATTCTGACCGACAGCACGTACTCGTGTTTGGGAGGCAGGAACTTGGTGAGCGCCGAGTAGTCTTTTCTCTGGAGGAGGAGAAAAAAAAAAGAAGGTTATTTTAGGAGAGGCAAAAAGGAGACGCGTGGAGCAGATTAGAGCTTCTTTTTCACCTGGACACAGCCGGCCAGCATCTCGTAGAGGATGTGGGCCCTCTTCTTCATGATCCGGACGTCATGCAGGGTGGAGTCGGCACACTGGCCGTTCTGAATGGGGTTAATGAAGCGGTTTCTGAACTCTTTGACGGACCCGAGCAGGTTTTCCTTGATGAAGTTCACCATGCAGTGGTCTGTGAAGAGGACACATCCCACGTCAACTCGGTCAATATAGCGGAAATCCGCAATAAATGTCACTGCAAGACATTTTATGAGACATCTGGAAATATATCATCAGAGGGGTCTACATCCCAACAGAGACCTAGTAGACACAGGGCCGCCTGAGCAAAGCACGTGGCGACAGTGGTCGGGAACAACTCCTTTATAACAACAAACTTCTAGCAACACCGGGTTCAGTTTGAACCACCACTTGCTGCGACCGATTTGAGCTTTTTGCCCTCGTGCAAAATCCTAAAAAAAAAAAAAATCTAAACTCTTCAAGTTTCATCCAAAGAAACCAAAGAGTCTCACATTCAATAAGGTTGTTCTGCAGAGGCGTTCCAGTCAGCACAATCCTCCTCCTCGTCCTGATGGAGTTCATTGCTTTTGAGACGGCAGACGCCTCGTTCTTCAGGATGTGGCCCTCGTCGCAGATCACCAGGTCTGGACCTAACAGGACGACAGAAATATGCTTTAGCAGCTTCACGTCCAAACAAAACCCAAACAACAAATCTGGATTTTCCAACAATCCAGGCGTCAGTAAATCCCTCACAACGATGGCGAGTTGGGACATGATCGCGATGCTATTGTAGACCATTTATTAATGATAAATGTTTTTATTTTAACCATCTAAAGGAGGGTTTTTTTCCCTTTATTCTTATAAAAGCAAAACATACTTTGGTTGATTTCACAAAAACATAAAATAATGTAATCCCAGTAAATGTAGGTTATTTGTTATAAATGGCTGATATTTTCAACATTAGTATCATGATCTGATCTTGTTGCTGATTAAAATCTGATTAAAATCTGTTTTGTTTTAAAAAAACAAATGGAAAAAAAATAATTTGGGAGAAATAAAATGTAATTTCTACAGATTAAGGGCCCTGGGTAGATCCCTGGAAGCGTTTATAATCGTCCCTGGGTGTCAGTAAACTCTACCTCAGCAGTTCTGATGTTGCATCCTTTTGTCGCTTTAAATGGTTTATCTTTTATGTAAAGAAAGACATTTATGTTGACATGAAAGCCTTTTAGTAGTTAGATCAATGTTAGCATAACATTTCTTATAAAATGAATGTGCTCTCCGTGCTTTACTGTTAAAAGTCAGTTGAGTATTTTCAGGCACAAGTTGCCATCTCTGCTCATACTTTCTAAGCAATTTTAATTAAATTGCTTAGTTTATGTTGACATTTGTCCTCATTGAGAACCTGATTTAGGTTACTTCACATTTGGATCCCGACCATCAATCTTCCTCCTTTTCTTACCAAATAAAAGGTTCCCATATTATATTTTTATTAACAGTTTACAGCAACCGTACCTGGATCCACAAGGGTTTTCTGAAATATCTCTTTTAGCTTCTTGCTCTTGATGTTTCGGCCCTGCGTCAGATTTCTGTACATCTCGTAGCCCATGATCATGACGCCACCTGTCTCCTGCCACTGCTGGAGAGCGAATCCTCGCTCCTGCTGCCTCTTAACTGTGGCTAGCTCTACTACCTGGGGGGGGGGGGGAGAAATAAAATAAATCCGCTAATATAAACAGGCTTTTTGCCAGACTGATGTCAGCCGGAGCGGAAATACCAACAGGACCGTTTCTTACCTCCAAGCTCTCCTCATCCTTCAGTCCAACCTGCCATTTCTCAAACTCGTTGAGCCAGTTGAGAACCGTGTTGAGGGGACAAACCACCAGAGCGGTGCTGAAGTCAAGCTTCTCACAAAGCAGCAGCGTGTGGAGGAACGTCACCACCTAGAGGCCGGGATGGGAACCGTTAGAAAGGGCCTTTGGAGTCAACATCGCAACTACCACAGTATTTTGTCACATGCATCGGCAATATGCGGCAGTCTTATAAGAAAAGTGCAAGTCTAGAAATTACTTGGAGAGGTTTCTGTGCAGCAGACGAGAGAAGATGAACTGATAAATCAGAAATAAAGCTCTTTATTCTGGATAAATATGCTGCTGACATAAGCTCCCCTTAAAGTCCACCCAATCACTGTTAGGCTTGAACGCTCATAAAAGTTGTTACCGAGAAAACTGATGATCCACTGTAGCATCATTTGTCATTTATGGTCCGTCATTAAAAAGCCTTTCTGAATGCAACGTGCCAGAAACGAACCGTCGCTTCATGACTGGTCAAGGCCGTTTTCCCCCACACCGGCTCCTCGGGACGGACGGACGTCCCGCAGAAATAGTCTTCAGAGAACATCTCAGCACGCACTGGTTCTAGCAATGCTATTATATGGGTGTAATCTCTCCATTTGTCTGAAGATGACTCGTTTGCAGAGCTGTACGCACATATTGGTTGCAATATGGGTGGAACAACGCATTTAAATGTTCTTAATTTTCTGTCTTTTCCAAATAAAGACACAAATGTGCCTTTTAGGAAAGAATTCTGTCTGTATAAAGACATGGATCAGTTTTTTGGGGGTAGGAAAACATCCCGGTACACTGTAAACGTTTAGATATTCTCCATAATGCCGGCTTCTACCGTGTGTGCAGAGTTAATGTGATGAAAACACCCCGACTACATCGCAAAGCGGTACTAAGAGCAGCGTCTTACTTGTAGTGTTTTCCCCAGACCCATGCAATGAGCCAGGATGCAGCCCGAGCCCGCAGACTTCTGAACCTTCTTCACCGACTCGCAGCAGCAGTCCCACATAAACTGAACGCCTGCAACCAAAACACACAAGACGCTCTCAGCGCGAATCGTTTCAGCTCGGTCCGAAGCGCCCCGTCTCGCCGCGGCTGCCGTCACTCACCGTCGACCTGGTGAGGCTTGAGCTTGGTGACGAGCTTCCTATGGACCTGGACCAGCGGCTCCTTGGTCTCTTCGTCCTCGTCCAGGACCAGCTTGGTGGTGATGGGGCAGGCCACCTGGGAGGCTTCGTTTAGAACAACAACCTGCAGACGGATGAGAGCAGGGCAAAACCTATTTCATGCATCTTAAAAGGTCATTTTTAAGGCCAACTGTTAGCAGCCTAAGTTGATGGTCCTAAAACTGATCACAACTATCTGCTGTCGTAGGTCGAATGGTTAATATCTCCATCGCACAGATGAGAACATTGGCATTTTGCTTTGTTTTAGATCATTGCAATCAGCTCAGATTGATATTTCTGATATTGAGCGAGGCTGAACTTGAGTTAAAACGGCGTTTACATGCAAGCTTTGTGCTGAGGCACTGCAGCCACCTTGTGGTAGCAGTAATGCCTTACAACCCCGTGCATCGATACTTTCCAGATTTCACGCTGGAGTTAAGATCTGAATGATGATTGGAGACGATTTTGCAGTCGGTCTGGATTCTGAACGGCATTGTTTCTGATCTGCGAAACCTTTAATCTGTTTGTAAAACGTTCAAATAAAATCGGAGCTTCGGCGCTTCCACTGGACCCGGTTCAAGAACCACGGGTCCAGTTCACAAACCCAAACCTAAAGGGATCAACAGGCCAAAGAGCAGCATTTATTTATTATTTTTTGAATAAACACGAACCTATTGGTCTGCAATTCAAAAAATATAGTTAGCAAAAAAAAAAAAAAAAAGGAACAATAAATTCCTCAAATATAAATTCATATAAAAGGTCCCTAATTTTTCAACAAAATGTCAAAAGCTTCGATATTTTTCCAGAATCCTTTCAGTTTAGTTTTAATATTCAGGGGAAATGGACTGAATGCGCTCCTCTGGCCGGCTGCAGTAAAGGTAGCAGCTCATGTTTAACCATCTTTCATGTTTACCTCTCTGAGTTTCTCCCTGAGCGCCTCTCTCTCAGCGATGCGCTTCCTCCTCTCCTCCTCCTCCTTCAGAGCGTCCCTCGTCTCCGTCCTCAGTTTGTCGTCCTTCAGGATCTTGCGGATCTTCTTCCGGCCTTTGCGGCCCTCTCCGTCTTGCTCCTCGTCGTCGTCGTCGTCGTCTTCCTCTCCGCTCTGTGGAAACGGACATTAAGCTCAGCTCTTTGATCTTCGGCCCTCGGGTGAAAAGAGTCATTTCTCGTGATCGGTGGGTGAGCAAACCCCCCCCCCCCCCAAGGTTCGTCTGCGGACTCCAGCGAGTCTCCAGACACACTACAGGGCTGAGTTCAGATTGGGTTTTTAGCCTCTGATTTCTGGGAGGAGGTGTTTACTACCCAAGTCATGCAGAGAGTCGAGGTCTCTGCGTTCTAAATACCTTCTCGTTGCTGGAGGAGTCGTCCTGAACTTTGATCCTGCGCCGCTTCTTTTTCTGCTGCTTGTAACTCCTCTGCTTGCTTTCTTCCTTCTTCTTTGAAGATCTACAGAAAACAGGAAGCGGGTTTGTTTTGTCCACCAGAGTGAACGACTGCTACCGACCGGACGGCATCCCGTCCCCTCACCTGGTCTTTCGCCGCTTGCCGTCGTCCTCCGAGTCACTGAGCTCCTCGCTGATCCCCGACTCCGAGTCAGACGCCGACTTCTCAAAGTCCGAGTCTTCAGAGTCGTCGCTGCCGACTGGTGGGTAGCAACGCAACGCGGTCATTCGCTGGTTTCCCGGCTGGGAGACGGCGTTAATAAGAGTCAAACTGTACCTTTGCGTGCAGACTTCTTCTTGGCCCCCTTTTTCTTGTTCTCTTTGCTGGAGTCTTTGGAGTCTCCAGATTCGCCCTCGCTCAGGGAGAGCTTGTGGCGGAGCAGCTTGTGGCGTCTGCCGCGCTTCTTCACCTCAACGTCGGACTCCGAGTCTTCTGTGTCGTCTTTCGGGAGGAGAAGAAATAATCATTAAAAACAAACAAAACGGAACGGATACTTGTTGAACATCACTTGTTTACTTCGGCTTGATCGTTACCTTCCTCCTCTTCCTCATCCTCATCTTCCTCCTCCTCCTCCTTCTTCTTTTTTTTAGCTCTCTGGGAGGACTTCTTTTTCACATCTTCCTCGTCGTTGTCGGAGGAGCTTTCTGCTCCTGAAGAGTAATTGGACTTTATTTGTGCGAGAAGCATCTTCTTTGCAATTCTTTGAGGAAAAACACAAAAACAGAAACTGTGAATAACAAAATAGAGATAAACATTAAGCCCTACGGTCAACCAAACAGAAACAAGCTAAATGTGTCGATAATTCGACCCAAACGCAGTGTTTTTTTAAAAAACAATCTCAACGGGAGACGCGCACACACTGCAACAATTACGGCTGGACGATACGGCCAAAACTTTATCACGACATATTTCTTCATTTCGGATGATGTAATTACGATTTTGACATAAAGTAAACGCCGCAGAAAGACTGCCAAGAAAGCCCACAGCAGATCGCCTGTACAAACTTATTAACCTATTTTGCCATGTTCATAAAGTTTTAAAAAATATTTACATAAAACCCAGAACGTCAGTGACAAATGCTGTAATCGTAGACTAATGTATATTGAAATATTGGAAATATGAAGTTATATCGCGATATATACTGATATTGAATTATTGTCCCCCACTAGTAAGAATCCAACATTTTCCCATAAAAAAGCTTTTTTTTACCCATTTATCTTTACATCAAATGCAACCATCCACATTTTAAACTCCTTTAACAAAACTTTTGCCATGAAAAAGCGACATCCCATTAGAGCCGGGCGATACGAACAACAACAAATCTGTATTTTCTCCTATATTGAAAGTAGGGCTGGGTATCGATACATAGCTCAACTGGATTTGACTCCAATATCGATATTTATTACTTCAAATTAATGCTAAGTCATTCATTCAACAAAACCAGCCAAATATTATATTTATGTTCAATTTATTGAACACTGGTACATTAACAGGAAAATAAAATGCATTTGATTCAATGCATTTAACGTATCCCAGAAACCAAAAATGTGCCCAAACGTCTGATTTTAGGGACGAAGGCGCTTCTAAAAACCCTGTCGGCCATTACGCAAATTCGTCTCACCTGCACTTCCTCGCTGTGAACTGTAATGACGCGCTGTAATACCGCCCCCTAGGGGTTAGGAGGTATATTGATATTGAAAGCCGGAATATCGATATTAAATCGTTTTTAAAAACATCGATGTTAATCTTTGTATCGATTTTTATGCACAGTCCTAATTGAAAGGTTTGGACAATCATGTCGATACAGTTTCAGATTAAAAGTCTAGTTACTACAATTATATCTGGACATATATGTAGGGCGACAGCCTAAAGTTAGTTAACAAACTAGTTATTTCAGGTAAAAAGCAGACGGTTTAGTCTGAAACAGTTCTGAGAGCAGGTGGCGGTCTCACTAATTAAAAAAAATCTGACTTGCAAACTCAAGAGGTTTTATTACCATTAAATGAGAATAAAATTCACACTGAGGGTGTGGTTTAATAATCCACAACCTACCAAAGCCGTACGGCAAGGCAGACATTTCTAACTATAACCACCAACTAAATTCATCTTTAACAGGCAAACATTTTAGCCCATTTGGGGGAGATTAATTAAGATAATTCATTTGAGCTGCACTGTGTCAGATTACTTAATCTATTGGTTGATAATGTTACAACCGCTCTAATTTACTGAAACATCAGAGAAATATGAATTGTTAAAGAGCAGACTAAAGTATTCAAACCCCTGGACTGTTTCCAGATTTAGTCCCGGCACAACTACAAGCCTCTAAAACCGTTTACTGACATTTTATGCAACAGACCGACACAAAGTTGTGCAAAATTATGAAGGGGGAAGAAAAAGAGCTACATGCTTTCAAACATCTGGAGGCGCAGACCTCCAGGGCAACTCCAAGTGCCTCCCCGGTTACCCGTTTAGAGGGCGGAGTCACAACGTCTGCTTCCTTTTCCAAGTACCTGTTTTCAGGGTCGTCGTCGTCGTCGTCTTCGAAAACCCGAGAGCCGTCTTCTTTTGCGTCCACCTCGTCTCCTGGGCGACGCAACGACAGAACAGCAGCATTCATTTCCCCGATGCAGGCAGATATTGTGCAAGTTATAAACAGAACCCTTTTTGGCTCGTTTTATAATAGAATAGGGGTCATTTAGCTCCGCGTCACTGAGATTTTGTAACGACTTAGGAGACAGAAACTATGTGGAAAAGAAGGACATGGTGTGTGAAATAAACTAGAATCGTGACTTCTCTGCATTGAGAGCTTTGACTAAACTAAATGGAGGGTTCTAGCGGAGACCGGAGAGGTTCTCCGCTAGAACAGGTGGGACACAGAGACGCTTTCAGGAAGCAAGGCTCCACGGACGAGGACTCTACCTGACGACTGATGGAAGACTCCGGTGCCTCCGGCTACGTTGTCCTCCACAATGGGTTTGATCTTCTGCTGGTCGCTGTCCTCTTCGGAGTCGCCCCCAGCCGCCGCCTCCTCCTCCTCCTCAGATGAAGACTGCAGCTTGGAGGCAGCTTTCGGGCTCTTTCCCTTCCGCTTCTTTTCATAGGACCGCTTCCGATCGGCCGCCTTCCTGTCCGGCGAGTTTTTCTCTTCCCCCTTCGAGTCCTCCTGCTTCTTGACACGGCTGGACCGCCTCTTGGCTTTCTTCTTAGCCTCTTTCTCCAAGTCCGAATCTGAGTCGGAGTTGTCCGAGCTGCCTTGTCTCTTCTTCTTGGACGTCTTCTTGTTTTTAGCGTCTCTGTCTGAATCGGAGCTGTCGTGCTTCCTTTTCCCTTTGCTTAGCTTCTCGGCGCCCTTGGAGGACGCGTCTGGCTTGAAGAGCCGCTTTCTGGCCGCTTCCTCGTCGGTGCTGTGGTCTCCCGTTGCAGCTTTCTCCAGCAGAGCGGCAGGAACCTCGTCAGAGTCGGAGTCCTCCGTCTTTTTCTCGGAGCGTTTCGACTCTTTTTTAGCGCCGCTGGGTTTCCGGCACGGCTTGGCCTTGTCCTTGCCGTCTCCCTCAGACTCTGACTCGGAGGAGTCCTTGTCTTTGTTTTCTCCCTGCTTCCGTAGGGGGGTGGTCTTCACCCTGCTGGAGCGGCGCGTTGGCGTCGGGCTGCCGCTCCCTTTTGCTCTCCCAGAATCGGAGTCTTTCTTGTCCTCGCCCTTCTCCTTGCTCTTGGACCTGGAGCCGCTGCTTTTGACAACCGGCACAGGAGTGAGCTTGACGATCAGATTCTTAACCTTGGGTTGGGGGCAAAGGGCTTCCGGAGGCGTTTCTCCGGACTTTGCGTTAGTGTCTTTAGCCGAGTCGCTCCGCGAGAGCAAGGAGGAGTCGGCGAGGCTCTCCACCATCTGGAAGAGCTCCTCGGGAACCGAAGGAGGCACGGACATGATGTCGTGATCCGAGGACATTTCAGCAGTGGACAGCGGCTCGTTGTCAAAGACCTCGGTTTTGATTGTCTTTTTGGCGAGCTCAGTTTCTGTTTGGTGGTCGTTCGTCTCCGGCTCGGTGGACACCTCTTCGGGCTCGTCCTCCTGCTGCTCGTTCCGCCCCTCCTCCATCGCTTCTGCTTCATCGACTGAATCCGCTTCGTCGTGTGGCCCCGGGAGCGTCTCTTTAGCTAAAAAGTATTTTTCGGGCGACTCTTTGACCGCCTGCCCTGGTTCCGCCTTACCGTCCTGCTCATTTGTCTCCTCGTCAGTTTCGGCAGATTTACAAACTAAACCCTGCTCCCCGGGCGGCTCCTGGGTCTCCTCCTCCTTCCTCTCCTCTGACTTGACCTGGGTACACCGCTCGTCGTCCACTCCAGCAACCGAGTCTGCGGGACAATCCATCTCGTTGTTCTCCGCAGCGTCTGCGGCGTTGGCCATCTTTCGCCCGTGTTGCCCCTCGGTACCATTCTGCAGCTCCATGCTCTTGAACTCGGGCTTCAGAGCCTCCTCCAAAGCATTGTGGGCCTTCTTCAGATCTGACAGCACCGCCTTGAAGGCTTTCAAGTGTCGATACCGGATGCTCGCGTCTGTCCGGTCGTCGGTGGCCTGCTGGATGAACTGGATGAAAGTGTGGTTGAGACTTGACGTGGTCTCCACAAGCTTCTTTGTCTTCTTTATGAGCTCTTTGGGTATCTGCAGGTTTTTGTAAGAGAAGGTCATGGTCCCCAGGCCGTCGCTGTGTTCTTTTCCATTGGCGACTCCTTTCTGCTCTTTAGACGGCTTCTTCTTCTCTCTCCTGCCTTCACACGCCTCGGCCTTATCCGTTTTGCGTTGCTTCATTTCGGCCTCTTCTTTCCTCTGCATGATGCCCTGGCAGCTGGAGACCAGGTCCTGGAGGGGCTCGCCGCGGCACACGTAGCAGTGCCACTTGGAGTTCTCGTCGGTGATGTTGGACAGCTCCTTCCTGCCCAGGTTGCGCAGTATGCACTTCTTGCAGAAGGCGTTGTTGCAGTAGTCGCAGCAGATGAGCTTCCCGCCCTCGGCGCACCATCTGAGGATACGAGAGTTCACGGTAAAATGGCGAGCTCGTCTGGAAACGCTGACTTTAAAAGTCAGCGTCGTTCAAACAACCGCCAACACGCTCGGAATAATTAAACATGATTTGAACCCCCGTTATGCTATTTATAGAGGTTACCACCATATCACATTACCACCACTTTAATGCTTTTTATCGGTATATGGGGGAAAAAACAAGATAAGTAGAGCTTATTTGTGAATAGGAAGAGAAATTGTTTTTTTTACAACAAAAAAATCAAACAGATTTGGCATGTTTTTGTATATTCGGCTAACCCTAAATAAAAATGTTAACCTGTAAAAATGACCAAATGAGTTAGTAGAGCTAACCTGTGAGTAATTTCGGGCTGTCATGATATTAAAAATTTAAACTTGACACAAGATACCAAGAAAAATATTCAATACCACTTTTGAGATCGTTTCTTTAAGGCACAAAGTTGAACATCAGCTGTGCAAATATTTTATTCTTATTATTACTTAATCTTGCTTGAATTTATCACTAAGAGATAAATAAAGCAATGCCCTGGAATAAAATATATATTTTGATAGTACTGGTCCATAAAAAGATTTGGCAGCAGATCATAGCCGGGCGATATGGACCAAAAATAATATCCCGATATACGATATTTATCTTTACATGTCTTTCTTTTCATGAAGCAATTATAAAAAGGCAACAAACAGCTGTAGATAAACATGGGAAACAGCTGAAAAATAACCTACCGGAATACATAAAAGTATAATTATAACGCAACATAGACCATCTCGACATTAACCATATAGTCTTCTCTTTAAAACAAAATTGCAATTTTAAAAATAAACCAATATATTGCCCAGCCGTAGCCGATCAGTTAACTTTTTTTGATTCTGGTAATTTTGCTTATTTATTTTTGATCAACCACAGCCATAGCGCAAGTTGCTACAGATGTTGCATTATTAGCTGCAAATTCCTTTACCGCTAAACAGAAGTAAGCACCGGCCACTGGGGCTATACAAATGTGCCAAAAATCAAAATTGCGTCATATTTCATCTAGGGCTGCAAAATTAATCGCATTTGCAATATAATCACAATAAAAAAAAAATCTAAATCCCAAAGGGCTGCAATTTTTGCCTATGTAAAAATTAATGGATAAGAGCCGTCCTTCAGGTGTGGGTAAAATGTTTAACGTGGGTTTGTCTCCACATGGAGGTGAGATGATCTAATTTCACTATTTGTTTTAGAGTTTACATATTCATACTGTTTTTACCAGAACATTTCAGGAATCTCACCACAGCATTAAGTACCGGTCAGTTTAAGACAGACTTGTTTGTCGGTTGCACTTTGCACTACATGTTCAACAAGGATCGATGCCCGACTCACAAAGCTGTCCTGACTTTTCTCTGCATAAACACAAGCAACAAAAACGGCCCGTAGATAAAGAAGTTTGTAAACAAGGACTATTTAAAACAAGAGATTTGACTGCTTTTACTAATCAGAATATTCTTATTCAAGAGAACAGCTTTTAATCGAGTTGGACATCAATCCTTGTTGAACATAAAGTGCAAAGCGCTTTATCAAACATCGGCGCATTTAAAGTAAACGATGCTTAGCCTGGCAGGGCGGCGGGTAAAGCCTGGTGGCCCGCCAGGCTTACAAAACGCTGCACTTCTATCTGCTGGTCTATGCAAATAAAATCCCAGTCAAACAGGCTTAGGTTTGTGGTAGGAATCAGAAAGCTAAGGGGCATAAACACATTATCACACTGTAACCCATGTATCTAATTCTCTAAACTAATTTTTTTTTGTTACTTGAAGTCATCATTAATGAGTGTTTTGTTGGTCGCCTGCACCTGCATTGCTCATCCATCCCATCAGAGTCCCGGTTGATGTCGTCACTTGTGTAGTACTTGTAACATGACTAGAGGAGAAGAACAAACAATGCATGAACGGCAGATTTAAGAAGGCCGGCAAGAAGAATGTCTTCGACGTGCGGTCGGTTTTCATACCTTGCAAATAAGTACTTTGAGCATGGGATGCTCGTACACGGAGTTACGCTGAAACTGGTTCACCTGCTTCCCGCAGGCTGTGCAGCTAACCTTCTCCAAGGAATCACCTGCGACGAACAAATGGTCACTTTCACCGCATCCATTCTCTCCATCTCGCGCCACGCGGACGTTCCTGCTCATTTACTCTACAACTCTCTGCTTTAATTTCCAACATTAACGAAACAGATGTGTTGATGTGTTTGAATTTTTATTTAAAAAAAAAAAAAAAAGAGGGGGGGGGGATATTAACCTGTTCTTTTCTGTTTGAAATCCACTTTGAGCTTCATGGCACCTTTGCTTTCGTTCCCACTCGGTTTCATCACTAAAGTGCCTGGGGAAATAAAAAGGGCAGCAGCGTCAGGAGCCGCCTGCGTTTCAGCCTGGGCACAACTTACGCCGCAGCAGCTCGCCCCGCGGAGCTCGCACCTTTAGATTCGCTGCCCGTGTTACTGTCAGACGTGGCCGCCTCATTTTCGCTGCCAGCCGAGGCGTCAGAGTCCCCCTGTCCTGTGTGCTTTGTTACGTTGGAGGGCTTCCTGAATTGTGTAGACAAGCAACTTTAGTATTCTGTGCAGCGGCGACAATCAAAGCAATAATTGTGGCAATCATAAGTGAGTTCCTAACCTCTTGCTGCGAGAAGACGATGGTTTCATGCTGTCCGATGAGCTCCCAGGCTGCGGAGAAACCAGGACTCATTTTAGCAGCTTAACAACTGTTGCATACAATTTCTTTGGCTCTTTCTAAACGCCGATAGCCTGAGAAAAGTATTCAATCTTGCAGAGCTGAAAGCCCCATTCTGTTTATTCTCAGAGACCCAAGGTCGAGAAGCACAGATAGCGGCAGGCAGAAAGGAATGCTCCGGGGGCGGGGGAGTCGCTCTTCAAGGCTACCTGTAGGCCCGTATTCACAAAGATCCTCAGAGTCCTCTCAGAGACTCCCGTCTAAACCTTCCTAGGAGTCTTAGCGGAGCACTGATTCACGTCGCTGCTGAGAGTGACCGAGGAGGGAAATTAGAGAAATGTTTATCTTAGCGAGGAGGTGTGGTTGATCCCGTTGCTGGGAGTGATGCCGTATTTTAAGAGCTGTGATTGGTCGATAAAAAAATAAATAAAACACACATGTGCTTCTAGTAATCAAGGGAGAGAAGTCAACAGATTAGACTGGATTAAATGTGTAACATGATGATGAAACTTAGCAAAATGAAATAATTGTCACGGCATCAAAATGTTCGAACGTTCCTTTTTTACATCCTCATGGTTTGGATTTGCTTGTTATGTTTACTCAGCATCCACATCATTTTACTGCATTATTTGATATTAATGCGTATTTTACTGGGATTGCCTGCTTGTATAAAGAGACTGGATTTAGCAAAATGACCGACAGAAAATGGAGGGGGAAAATGGTATATATATATATATATATATATATATATATATATAAAAAAACAAGAGAAGCACAGCGGGCGGAGCGAAAGGTAAACTGGTCCCTGAATTACGGACTTTGAAGCGCAGGTCTATGCGCCGTTTTCGCTGCACATCTTGGTGTTTTTATGCACCCGTCTGGAAAGTGAGACGCGCTGCAGCAATCAAAAGCCAGAGCGGAGAAGGCCTCACACAAGCAAACTGCATGTGACCATTTAGGCTACTGACATTATCAAGCAATACAGAAAATACTTTGGCCTCTTTTAAATGCATTCTGTCCACAGTATGCATTTTTATACAGCGTTTTCCACTTCTTCTAAAATGTTTATATTTGATAGCATTTCTGCAAATGGTGTAAAAATTCCTCTGTAATAAATTCTTTGTACATTTCTCAATTTTCTTTCATGATTATTCAACATCTTTCCTATTTATTTATCCTCAATAAAATAATGTTACTAGAGCTGCACCTTTAACCCGTCGGGCCGCTGAAATGAATCAATCTCCCCCTTTGGGGATAATAAAGTTTATCTTATCGACATGTTAATAAATGTATAATTGTTAAAGATGTTTATATGCTCATTTCCTCCGCTGTTTAGGTGGTGGATCAGCCGATCAGCTCCAGACACCCTCAGGCTCGCTAAAAGTCCTCCTCGCTACTCCTAACACTGAATAACTTTTATCTTACTGAGGTTAAATTCTAAGACTTTTCCTAAAACGGCGTCAGCCTTAGGATTCTTTGTGGATACGGGCACAGATCTAGAAAAGAACAGCATATTTCTCAGATTCACCAATAAATGCTGATTGAATGAATGAATGCAGACCACCGGTCTCCTCCTTGTTATTTCAGAATACTCTGCCCCCCCACCTCCCCTCCCATCAACAGAAGAAAAGCACAAAACACGTTTTCAAGCTCCAGGGAGCCCACTCACCTCCTCTCCTTTCTCTCCCATCTGATCTAGGTTTGTTTCAGAAGAGGCCAGACTCGTTTTACCTGAGGAGACACCAGACATATCGTTTTCTGCGTGAGAGCGCAGCGGCAAAAACAAAAACAAAAAAAGCACGACTGTATTCAAGTCAGCAAAAAAAAAACAAAGCCTTCAACAACAAATCACATAAAATAATAAAGGCTAACATTTTTAACACGCGTCAGCTGTAAAACCAAAGTGACCACCGATGTCTTCTCCGTTAAACTAAAGCCAGCAGGGTAGTCGCGATAACAATATAGCTTGCGATAAATGCAGAAAAAGGTGCTTCTGTTTTAGGATAAAAGCAAACGACAAGGAGAGGTCTATGCAGCTGCTTAAAAAAAAAACATTCCTCAATTTCATCTCAAACACAAGGTTTTAATGAAAAGGTCTTTCTCCGTCTGACTTGTGACGTTTTGGCAGTGACGCAACTTCGCTGCGGTCTCTCATCAACTTTAGCACCTCTTTAACCTCTCAAACTTTTTTTATGTCGCATTCAACAACGAATGTGACCAAACATGCCGGGGGCACTGACAGCCTGAGTGTAGGGCGCTTAAACAACCAGCTGACACGTAGCGCGCTCCAGGCAGTTCTTGGCGATATGTGCGCGTTGAAATCCGCGATACTGCGAAAACGATACACTTGGCAACACATCGCACAGCCGTACATAACAATTAAAACAATCAGTTCCATATATATTGACATTAGGTGGATTTCAGAGCTTTGTACCACTCTGGGGAGTTGGTGGCCTAGTGGTTAGAGCGTTACGCTGGCATCCCGGAGGTTCTGGGTTCAACTCCACAACACACTGCCACTCTGGGTCCCTGAGCAAGACCCTTAATTCCAGCTTGCTCCCCCGGGGGGATGGGATAAATGCAGAGAACAAATTTTATTGGGATGTACGTTGCAATGACAATAAAGACGATTCTTGTTGTTATTATTAAAATACATTTGAGAAAAATAGCTAAAAATAAGCTACCTATGGAACGAAAAAAAAAAGATACAGTTTGCATTAAACAAAAGTTTTACTTGCCAATCGGGGACAAGATGTTTACAGCATCTAGCATTGCTGTGATTTTTCTAGCAGCTATGTTCTGTACATGCAATCATCACAATCAGATCAGGAAAAGCATCAGGGATCAGGAAAGCGCGACTTGTTTTTTTGTTTGACACTTTCCCTAACTTGGCAAAGTTTCCATATGCAAGCAGCAATGAGCAATACGAGACTACAATCTGCTGAGGTGTTTTCTCTGAGAGGAGAGGGGGGGGGGGTTATCACATTTGATTTAAAGACAACCAGAAAGGCTTTATTGTCCATGCATTAAGATGTACATCAAGTCTCTTGAGGCAGGGTCACGTCACTCCGTCAGCCTCGCGTTGTTTCCCACAGCAAAAATTCAACATGTAATTTCGGGGGTAAAAAAAAAAAAAAAAAAAAAAAAAAAAAATCGGATCAGGCCTGCTTCCCTGCTCTTCAGTCGCTGGCGGCTTATTTGTCCCCAGCACGTCTTCTCTCGGTCTCCACAGGCCAGAAATTCATGACCGTCGTGACGTCAAGTCAATTCGCGCGTTTATCTTTCGGCTTGCACTGAAAAGGCGTGCATCCCTGAGCTCCGTTGCACTGCTGCCTCTGCGTGCATGGGATCCGGTGCATGGGCACCTCAGGCCTTCACTTCCTTTAGGAGGATAAACATGGCCCAAAAAAAAAAAGAAAAGAAAAAAAACTCGCGCCCTGCACGCAGCAGCCTAACAATACCATGTAGCACCCACAGTTATTAGCTATGCAGCATTAAGCTAGCAGAAATGTCACCGCAAATGCATGCGCTTCATTAATTATTCATGTTAAAACGTTTTTTTGGCGTATCAAGCAACATGTCGGGCGTCTGGATGCAGACGTTCAACCCTCCGTGTCCGCTGATTTCAATGTTGCCGGCTGCGCAGCTAACGATTAGCACTCAGTTAGCTTAGCGTGCTAACTAGCATCAGGGGCTGCCGTGGCCCGGCTTCCTGCTAACGAAGCCAACAACAGTAATCAATGCAACGACGGCTTGTCTAAAACAAACAACATAAACAACGTCTATACCCGCTCTCACCTGTCGTCATTTCCCGACGGACAGCGCGGCGGTTCGGTTTTACTCCGGGAAACCACCTCCCATGCAATGCGCTTCGGTTCGACGGTTTGGAAGCTACAATTTTAGGGCTAAAAGCCAAAATAACTCCGGTCAGTAGAAACAAAGCAAGGGACCATCTTGCCGGATGACTGTGGACGCAGTAAAATGGCGCATCTGGTCTCAACCGTGCGAGTTTTCCTATTGGCTGGTCGCTTCAGAGGATTTGAGGATGTGATTGGTTCAGCCTGAAGGAGGCAAACGCTACAGAAAGTGGAGCAAAACTGATGTCGTTGCTTTAGTTAAGGCAAGTCCATTTATCACATAATCAGCTGTCACAACACCCTAAGCGATGTCGCCTTCTTGTCATCATTAGTCCTTTCCTTTGGTCAGCTTTTCAGACATACCAAACAATTTACTTTCATGAACATGTCACCTCCCCTTTTTTTGTCGTGTTTTTGTCTTCCAGATTGCTTTTAGACTTATACGTATAGTTTACCCATGCAGTATTTTCTCTCACACATTGATTGGCAATATTTAGGCTCACAGAGTGGCAGAAAGAACCTTAAAAAACGTTTCAGATTGCCTTGAAACCAGAAAAAAGATTTTAAAAGTGCAAGTGAGCGTGTAAAAACACGACGACAAGGTCTGTGGCCATCATTTGACAAAACTTTAATTAAAAATATTTTATTTTCTCTATATATTTTGTCTGTGTCATAGATGTCATGGTACTCCTGCACCACAGAATAAGATTAAATCACGTTGCGCCTTATCCAAAAATTCACACCCCATTTTCTTTTTGCACATTTTGTAACGTTACAATCAACAAAGTTCAGTGTACGTCGTTGAGTTGGATGGTTTGATGTTACAGACCAGCACAAAGCAGTGCTGCATTGCTAAGCGGAAGGATTAATGTTCGCACATATTTCTTCACAAATGAGAATCTGAAAGGTCGGGCATTTGGTCCCCTTCAAACTAATTTAAGTAAAGAGGCACTTTTCATTGTCATATTTCACCATTATTTTTATTCTGTTGTGGGATCTATGCAGAAATGACATTATAACAAAGGAAAACAGCTTACTCTGGTCTTTTTCTGTGGAGGGCCAAAAGAGCCACAGGTTGCAGATCTCAGCCCTAAATCAAACTACAAACAACTGCATTTTATACAGAGACCGCGTGTGTATAATTTAACCTCAGCTATTCTAAGAAGGCTTCAGGGAACATTAGAGAACAAAAAGCATCACAAAGACCAAGTAACCCAGCATACAGGTCAAGGAGAAAGTTGAAGTGAAGTTAATAGCAAGGTCTGGTCATAAAACCACATCCCAATCTTTACAATTTCTGAAATTTTATTTATTAAACCCATGCAGAATTTTCCTTTCACTTCACCATTATACACTATTTGTGTTGGTCTATATTAAACTTCATTCACACATTTGCAAGACACTGGGTGTACAAGAAGTATTTTTTTTTAACCATGTTCACCTATAGTAGAGAGGTCTTGGTGTGGATTGTAACGTATTATTTCACAAGTGGAAAAAAATAGAATTGGGAACTGCTGACAACCAAAATACTCGCTGGAGTTTTTGTTACCTGAGATCTGATGATACATTCAGGTTCTAAGTACGAACAAGTGTCCTGGCTTTGAAAAAATCTTCAGACTTTGCTTTGTAAATCTTCTCTGCACAGAAACATGGCACATTGAGATGTTTGTTCATATTTTGAATGAGATCGTCTTGGCCAAACATCTTTAATTTATTAATTAATTTCTTTGGACCTAACTTGACCTAACATTTGAATGTTTTGGCACCCCCAGGTGAATGTCTTCCAAGCCCACCCTGGGCTAAAAGCTGGGTTTTGTGTTTCGTTTTTTACCTCCAAGGGGTCAAATTTCTATTGTCCTATCTTGTATTTGTCAATCATAAAATTCAACCATTGAAAGCAGCGTGCGAGCCAATTACAGCTAGAGAGGGACGGGCGATTGTGGCCCACAGAGATGCCACGGTCACTGTTGCTGCTGGATGGTCAAACCTATTTCCAAACAAATACAAGACGTGACAAACGAGAGCGAGTAGGAAGCAGCGGCATCAATTTCTGTCGGGAAAGTCAGCACTGAAGTCAAAACTGGAGTAAACATTCATGCTGGGTGGGTTAGCTATGGCAGCTGGGAGCACAAGGAGCAGAACCGAGCAGTGAAACTCAGGTTTCTTGCAGGCAGAAGAGAGAACTGCTTTGTTCTGATCCTTGTGCTCTCTAGCTGCTGTAGTTACCCCTCCTAGTGTTCAGCCTGACATCAGCGCTTGTTTATCACAGTGCTATGCTTACGCCTGACTTACCGTACTGTCAGATCTTACTGTTTCCAACTAAAAAGAAAAACAAACCGTCCGAATCTCAGCCTCTCTTGGACTCATGTTAAAAGTGTAGAACTACTAAACACACAATAAAGAACACAGCATTAGCACACAACTACACTGAATCCAAGAAGAAGAAAAAACGTCGCACGTACAGGCTCCCCACAAAATGTGCAATCAGGCAACCAAATAACACACAAGATCCGTTTAATAATCACGTTATATCAACCGGGAAAAAAAAAATCAATAGCTTCCCAACATGAGTTGTAAATCTAACTTAATATAAAACTGCTTTCTCTAACAGAGTATAGATCAATCTAACATTTCTCTTTCACCCACAGCCATGAAACATTTTTAAGTCGATCAGTAGAACTGCACCCCAATATGGGCGTTTACAACGTTGACCAATACAATTTCAGAGTGACACTTGATTAACCAGAGACTATCTATTGATGATACTAGGTTTGACAGAATCTACTCATTTCAAAAATAAATTAACTAGTAAAGTGAGCTCAAGGAGATGGCATTTTATTAAAATGTGGAAGTTTTTGGTTTTCTGCCTCACAATGACAAATATTTTCATATATTTTGTTATTAATTCCCTCTAAACGCCCACCAAATGTTGTGCAAAGCTTCCCAAATTTATTTATCTATTTCAGCTCAATGTGTTCAAAAGAAGCCCAATTGCATGTAAACCCACCCAATCTGGCAACACTGTTTACACTATTGCTTTTTTTTTTTTTCCCCTTAGACTTTGGGATTTTATGGAGATCTTTTTTTTCTCAGCACTGTAGGGGGTTCACAGAGCCACAGTTCAGCCTGAAGCATATGAAATGTTTTTTGAAAAAGTGTGCCCCCTAGGTCTGATCTGAGGACAACTTGTTTTGGTGCCGTCTCTTTAAATGTAACCGAGAAACTTCACACCGCTCCCCCCCATCCAGGCCACAGAGCATTACACTCCATCCTGTTCAGCCTTATATAGGTGGGGGACGGTGTAATTAATTGTGGGTGTGGGTTAATACACCCAGCAACATTTTCATGTATGCACTTGTAGCTTCGGCTTCCTTTAGCTTGGACTGCAAAACTGGTTAGCTGGAAGTCCATGACCGTGATTAGCACTTCCGCAACCCTGTGAGGTAATGGTTCGAAAACTTAACTGGGAATAGAGAAAACTGAACAGCTACAAAAATATGACTCAAACAGTATATAAAGATATCTACAAAGCACCTGGAGAGACTACATTCATCTCGTCTGCCTTCCTAGAGACTCAAAGTCCACAACAAAATGTATTTAAGGGCTAAAAAAGTGGATTCTGTATGATATTTCTTCTTTAAACTACCATAAGAGGCCTTGCTGATAGAGAAAACAGAATGAACCACTTTTATTATAAAAGACCCTGTTTTATGCAGACAACAGGCATGATAATACTGCTGATCATTACAACTGCTAGTCACTCTTTATATTATTAAATTATTAATAGGTTTCCAGCTCAATGCTGCAGCTCAGCTCACGGGGCTCATCCATCTGGTCTCCAGTGATCGACTCTCAGCAGCACATCAGCTTGAAAAAAGTCCCATCTGTCTCAGATCTTTGAAAAAATAAATAAATAATAAAAGCATTACCAGTTATGGCATTTTATATGTAACCAATGCGGCCCTGTCTTTCTGCCAGTTTACGGTATAAAAAAAAAAGATTGATTGTGTACAAAATCAGTGGAAACACACAATAGTGCTGATTTTGTCAGGAGGCATGGCTGCTTACAGGATAGTAAAAAGATCTCATCCACTTTACTAATGCAATGCTTTTCACTTCTAATCAGCCTCTGCAAAGTGAATAAAACATCTTTATCGGTGAAACCCTAATCTATTCTGTTGTGATGCCCCCAGTAAAGGAAGGTTTATAGGCTCTAAGAACCCCCAGTCCTCTGTCGAAACGGCCAGTTTCTGTAGGATCATGATAAATAATTTCTAAGCTTTTTCAACATATGATGCAGCATTTATCTTGTACTACTCTGCAGGAAGACAAGGAAATCTGTTAGAGACAACAAAAAACAAACAAACTATAACCCGGTTGCATAACAGGGTTTTATTAAATTTCATCTTTCAGCCTTCTAGGAGTCTAGCATTATACATCTTGTCTTAACAATTTTATCCACTCTGCCATGCAAAAATTCTCCAAAAAGTTGTTTCTTTGCAAAACCAAACTCTTTAATTCAATTCAATTCAATTCAATTTTATTTATATAGCGCCAATTCATGAAACATGTCATCTCAAGGCACTTTACAAGTTAGGTTCAATCATATTATACAGATTGGGTCAGATTATACAGATTGGTCAAAAAATTTTCCTATATAAGAAAACCAGTTGATTGCATCAAAGTCCCGACAAGCAGCATTCACTCCTGGAGAAGCGTAGAGCCACAGGGAGAGTTGTCTGCATTGTACATGGCTTTGCTGCAATCCCTCATACTGAGCAAGCATGAAGCGACAGTGGAAAGAAAAAACACCCATTAGCGGGAAGGAAAAACCTCCAGCAGAACCGGGCTCAGTATGAACGGTCATCTGCCTCGACCGACTGGGGGTTACAGAAGACAGAGCAGAGACACAACAAGAGAGACAAAAAGCACAGAAGCACACATTGATCTAGTAATCTGTTCTACATTAGATGGTAATAGTCGGTTATCTGTCCTCCCTGGATGAATTCACAGTCAACAGAACGTCAGACCAGGTGTACCTACTATGAAGAAAAAAGAGAGAGAACAAAAAGTTAAAAGCTGAAATGACAACAGCCATTTCAATGTAATGCAATGCAAATCTGGAGAACAATAGACTGGAGAACAGTAGAAATCAGTAGAGTGAGAAAAATAGGCCCTGATGTCCTCCAGTAGCCTAAGCCTATAGCAGCAAAACTATAAAGGTAGCTCAGAGTAACATGAGCCACTCTAACTATAAGCTTTGTCAAAAAGGAAAGTTTTAAGATTAGTCTTAAAAGTAGACAGGGTGTCTGCCTCACGGACCAAAACTGGGAGTTGGTTCCACAGGAGAGGAGCCTGATAGGAGGAGCCTGAATTTCACCGACTATTACCATCTAATGTAGAACAGATTACTAGATCAATGTGTGCTTCTGTGCTTTTTTGTCTCTCTTGTTGTGTCTCTGCTCTGTCTTCTGTAACCCCAGTCAGTCGAGGCAGATGACCGTTCATACTGAGCCCGGTTCTGCCGGAGGTTTTTTTTTCCCGTTAATGGGTGTTTTTTCTTCCCACTGTCGCTTCATGCTTGCTCAGTATGAGGGATTGCAGCAAAGCCATGTACAATGCAGACGACTCTCCCTGTGGCTCTACGGTCCCCCAGGAGTGAATGCTGCTTGTCGGGACTTTGATGCAATCAACTGGTTTCCTTATATAGGACATTTTGACCAATCTGTATAATCTGACCCAATCTGTATAATATGATTGAACTTGATTTTGTAAAGTGCCTTGAGATGACATGTTTCATGATTTGGCGCTATATAAATAAAATTGAATTGAATTGAATTGAATTGATAGCTAAAGGATCTGCCTCCCATTCTACTTTTAGAGACTCTAGGAACCACCAGCAGACCTGCAGTCTGAGAGCGAAGAGCTCTGTTAGGAACATACGGGGTAATCAGAGCTCTGATATATGATGGAGCTTGATTATTAAGGGCTTTATACGTTAGAAGAAGAATTTTAAATTCTATTCTTGATTTAACAGGAAGCCAATGAAGGGAAGCTAAAATTGGAGAAATATGATCCCTCTTGTTAATTTTCATCAGAACTCTTGCTGCAGCATTTTGGATCAGCTGAAGGTTTTGAACTGCATTTTGTGGACTTCCTGATAGTAAAGAATTACAATAGTCCAGCCTTGAAGTAACAAATGCATGGACTAGTTTTTCAGCATCGCTCCTGGACAGAATGTTTCTAATTTTGGCAATATTCCTGAGGTGAAAAAAGGAAACTCTGGAAACCTGTTTAATATGGGATTTAAATGACATGTCTTGGTCGAAAATAACACCAAGATTTTTTACTTTACCACCAGAGACCAAGTTAATGCCATCCAGATTCAGTGAATGATTAAGAAGTTTATTTTTTGAGGACTCTGGTCCAAAGATTATAACTTCTGTCTTGTCAGAATTTAAGTGCAGGAAATTTAAAGTCATCCAGCTTTTGATGTCATCAAAACATGACTGCAGTCAAAGTAATTGATTGGATTCATCAGGATTTATGGATAAATATAGCTGAGTGTCATCAGCATAACAGTGGAAATTAATCCCATGCTGTCTGATAATTTTGGCAATCGGAAGCATATATATAGTAAAGAGAATTGGTCCAAGGACTGAACCCTGTGGTACTCCACAAGTGATCCTAGAGCTTGAAGAAGATTTATTATTAACATGAACAAACTGGAATCTGTCCGACAGATAAGATTTAAACCAGCCTAATGTGTTCCCCTTAATCCCTACAGCATGCTCAAGTCTTTGTAGGAGAATATTGTGATCAACTGTATCAAATGCAGCACTGAGATCTAACAGGACAAGTATAGACACAAGTCCATTATCTGAGGCTATGAGAATATCATTAGTGACCTTCACCAGAGCCGTTTCAGTGCTATGATGAGCTCTGAAGCCTGACTGAAACTCCTCAAGTAGGTCATTACTTTGTAAATGTCCACAAAGTTGATTATCAACTACTTTCTCGAGAATTTTATATAAGAAAAGAAGATTAGATATAGGTCTGTAATTTACTAACTCATCTTGATCAAGAGAAGGTTTCTTAAGTAAAGGTTTAATAACAGCTACTTTAAAAACCTGTGGTACATATCCATTTAATAAGGATAGATTAATCATGTCTAAAATAGGACCACTGATCAAGGGGAATATCTCCTTAAACAACTTGGTTGGGATTGGGTCTAACATACAGGTAGAAGGTTTAGATGAAGCTAAGATTTTAGATAGCTCAGAAAGCTCTACTGCTTCTAGACAGTTCAGACACAGCGCAGTTTCTAAAGATTCCTCCAACGCTGCCTCACTTACTGAGGACGAGGTAATCATCTTTAAAAGTTGTTTCCCAAAACTTTTGTTCCTGTCCTGTTGTTTCCTATCCTTTATTAAATTTGTTTTTAAATTTACATGAGTTGTGATATTGTAATAGTGTCATACTATTAAATACAACATTTAGTTTTTTATTATTGTCGTAACATTAAATATTGTCTTTTCTTTAGCTGTGTTACGGAAATAATGCATTTTCATTAACATGTAAAAAAAATTCCTCTCAAAGGGATTTTTTTGTACCCTTCGGCTCCTTTCCAGCAGGTAATAACGAGCTAAAGGATGTCAACGAGAAAAACAGTAAGGTTTTAACAGTAAGGCCCTACTATAAACGGCAACTCTGCATTTTCTGGTTAATCAGATTTACTTTATCTGATCTGAGGGATGAAATGTTGTAACTGAATCAAAAGCTGCTTTTGCAAAAGTACCAGTTAAAGGCTGCACAAGCTTGCACAACCAGGTCATTGCAGCTTTATTAATTTTAACGTTTCTCCTACTAACTGATGTTTTTTCTCTGTTTTTTCCCCCAGTTCATAGATGTGCCATTAAAGGTGGAAAAAGTTTTGAAATACCTTAATCATGATCTATTTTTGTTTACATGACAAATGACTGGTATTTTATCGGAGCTCTCTACACTCATTTAGAACTTTGGGATTTTCTAAATTTGTTCATCACACTTTTGCCGTTCTGTCAAGAAGCCCTTGTCATCGCTGACTATCACTGATGTAATGTCACACTAAGCCTGAGGAAGACCCCAGGTAAGGATTGTAAGATTGCAATAAAGAAACGCCTTGATGGAATCAGCGTTACAAACAGATTCACTAAAAAATGAGCTGACTTTTATTGAAATGAAATGTCTAAAAAGCAAAGAGAAAAGCAAACCGATCTGAGCTCTTTAGTTTTCAACTTTCCCTGGAATCAAAAGCAATCGGTGTTAGATTTATTTATAAGTCGCAGTTTAACACATACCCTCTTGACTTTGAGATATTACTTTAATTGACAAAATAATTTTTACAGACCAGCAGTTTGGGATGATTGTGTAAAGATACTGAATGTTTGTTGCTAGATCTCAGGAACTGTCCTGTCTTTTTAGAAGTTAATCGAATGCTTTGGAAGTCTTTAACCTCTGAAGACCCGATCATCTTTGTCCAAACGTTTTTATTTTATGCCTGAAAACTATCAGTTTCTCTTCAAACATATGTTTTTCTTTCTCCTGACAGATCTATAAATGAGGTTGACAATTTGTCAAACATGTATTTTTGAAACAGTCCAAAAACATGACTGTTAGGTTAATTGGCCTCTCTAAATTCTCCTCAGGTGTGAGTGTGTGCGTGAATGGTTGTTTGTCCTGTTTGTCTTTGTGTTACCCTGCGATGGACTGGTGACCTGTCCAGGGTTGTACCCCGCCTCTTGCCCATTGACAGCTGGAGATAGGCACCAGTACCCCTCGCGACCCCAACAGGGATGGACGTGTTAGAAAATGGATGGATGGATGGATTTCTGAAGACAAACTGTTCTTTTTCAGCCTTTTTTTCAGGTGTCTATACTGCAAAAATGGAACTAAAAATGAGTCAAATTTTCTTGAAATGAGTGTATTTGTCCTTGATTTGAGCACATAAATAAGATTATCTGTCAATGGAATGAGTATTTTGACCCCTAAAATAAGATATTTAGATATTCTGCCCTCTAAATAAGACTATGGAGATGACTTGTTCCTATTTTAAGTGCAAAAATCTCATTCTATTGGCAAATCATCTTATTTACCTGCTTAAATCAAGGACAAATACACTCATTTCAAGAAAATTTGACTTATTTATAGTTCTGTTTTTGCACTGAATGCCCATGTTTGAACTAAAGTTCTCAGGTCTTGAGAGGTTAAAGGGCCAGTTGAATATCCTCTGTATAAATGTAATAAAAGATGTCCCAGCATTTAGCATTAAACCCTTCTAAAGGGCCCAGAACAGAACCCAGAGGGACCCCACATGATAGGCTTACTGGATCTGAGCCATTCTTCCAGAACAATACCTGAGATACCTGAGAATCGAGTCAATCCTATTGACCGCTATGGATATATTGAAAAAGCTTAATATGTTTATTCATTCTTTGCAGAAAATGGAACTCAAATATTTCAAACTCTTATTTCTTCTGATTTTGATGATTGTGGCTTACAGAAAATGAAAACCCAAAATTCAGTGTCTCAGAAAATTAGAATACATCAATTTCAAAAACACATTCTAAATATATAAATATAATATAAAGTCAATATTAAAGTCTATACAATCATGGGGAAAATGTCCAGAACACCTTCCACGAGGAAACTAAGCCACAAAGGTTCATTGCTAAAGGAGCTGGTTGTTCAGAGTGCTCTAACCATGAGTATTCATGGAAGGTTGAGTGGAAGGAAAACATCATTATTGTGTCATGTAAAAACAAACTGGACTGTTGCTCAATGGTTCAAATTTCATATTTCAGATGAAAGTAAAGTTTGTATTTCATCTGGAGGTCAAGATCCCAGAGTCACAGACTCCACGTCACTTCCAGTGATGGTTTGTGGTGCCATGTCATGTGTTGACTGAAGGCCACAGTCATCTACCAGGGAGCACTTTACGCTTCCTTCTCTTGATAAGCTTTTTGAAGATGCCGATTTCCTATTTAGCAGGACTTGATACCGGCCACTGCCAGCCAGAAGCTGGTCCAATGACCAGGGTGTTATCGTGCTTGACTGGGCAGCAAGCTGACCTGGACTTCTCTATGGAGTATTATCCAGAGGAAGATGAGAGAATCCAGATGACCTGAAGGCCGCTATAAATGCAACCTGGGATTCTTGAACACCTCAGCAGAACCACACGCTGATTGCCTCTATGCCATGTCGCATTGATGTAAAAAGAGCAAATACCAAGTATTGAGCGCATAAAAATAAACTTAGTTTTCAGAAGCCTGATATTGCTGTTTAAAATATCCTTTTTGTATCTTGTGTAATATTCAAAATTTCTAAGACACTAAATTTAGGCTCTTCATCAACTATAAGCCATAATCATTAAAATGACAAGAAATAGCAGCTTGAAATGTTTTAGCTCTACAGGGAATGAATCTGAATATTCACTTTTCCCTTTCTGAAATGAGCAACAAAAAATATTGAACTTTAGTACAGTATTCAGTCTTTTTTTAGGTGTAGCCTAACTGTGTATCAGAGGCGGAGGGGAATTCCAGCACAGCTGTAAAACACCCAGGGCTGGCATCTGTTGGCTTAGTTGTCTGGGTAAAGATCACTATTTCACAAGTCTTTGGAGCGGTACAACCTAGATGGAACATTTGGTATTTCAGATTTTTTTTAATTTTATCTAACAGCAATGCTTTTAATGCCATTTAAAGGTTTAGGGAGAAAAAGGTCTGTTGTTCTACATTTCAGAAGAAGTTAGCTGACTTATCAAGCACAGCAAACTTAATGATTGTATCTAATGAAAGCTTTACCCACATGCTGCACAGTGGATTAAACCAAATATGTCATTCATGCAATAAAATGAGCGCCAGAAAGCCGTAAAAAATTATATGTGTGGAGGAAAAGGTCCACCACAGGCTTCATTAATGAGCAAAAGCACACATTGTAAGTATAGGGGATCCTAATTTATACACAAGCACTTTAATTAGCTTTTTTTTTTTTGCATAGATCATAAGAATACCAGTTCAAGTACATTCCTCATACATTAAACACTGTTGGCATCTAAATTTGTGTTTTAATACGCTACAATTCTCATTTTATTTTTATTTTATTCCACGTGTCCTGTCTGGCAGTGTAGCATTAAGAATTGATGTCTTATTGACAAAGAGAGCCCAAGAGATTTTACTTTCACAAGTGGAGCATTACTGCTTTGGCTATAGTGTTCCTCTTGATTTCTATGTGCAAGAAGCTTTATTAGATTTATTCTGGGCCTATTTGGCGTTCAATGGACACAAAAGCGGGAAGGTAGAAGGGAAAAAAAGAAGAGGAAAACATGAGACAACACGGTAAAAGGGAGAAAAGGCGAAAAAATAGAGGAGAGGAAAAGGAGAGAACAAGATAACATCCTCCGAGTCTGCTTCTACACCTGCAAAGAGAGATATAAAAAGAACAGCAAAACAAACTGATAAAGTATTAAAGGTACAAACAACCAACGCATGATACCATCACTGAAAAATACACAGTATTATTCAATGCGAGATGTATACAGTTACAGCTAAAGCTATTGATAGGGGTTTTCTGTATAGAAGTGAATAAGCACCTGAATCCAAACACCTGTAGGTGTTTGTGAGAGTGCACTTGTGTATGTAAGGTTTATCCATAAGAAAAATGCTCAGTAGTGGTTATGAGGAGCCAAAGACCGGCCGCCCAGAGCGGCGAGGCAGAGATCGAGGAAACCAGAACCCCAGACGCCTGAAAGGGCCCCCAGAGCAAAAGTGCACAAGAGGCACCAACGTAGGGATAGCAGCCTCCCCCATCCTACGGGAGAGCAGAGAGGAGCCCATTTAAATTTCTCATTTTAAATGCTGAACATGAAATAAATCCAACCATCCCTAACATAAAACTGAAGAGGATCATTAGGCATCTCCTGTTTAGAAGACAGTAATTGAAATTATGTGTAGTGACAATATCAATACACATATCTACAAATATGTGCTAGGAACCTAATGGATTTTTTTTTAATTGACAAAATAAAAAAAATATGAAGTGTAACAATTACATGTACAAAAAGGAAAATGGTGTCAGCATTCAAGAAGGAAGGATTTTTAGACATCTGAAATTTTGACAGTGGAAAGGAGGAAAATCTGAGCTATGGATATGTACAGTATTGATCATTACATACAGTCATATTCAATAAAATTGATTATTATTGAAAGTTCATTTATTTCAGTAACTCAATTCACTAAGGTAAACACATTCTATTGACTAACACAGACTGATGATGTTTTAAAATGAATTATGATTGTTTTCCCAACTCCAGCAAATAAAAACGCTACATTGGAATATATCATCAGACCAATAAAAAAATCAAAATTTTTCTTGCAGAAATGGGGCTTAGTAAAAAGTATGTTTAATACTGGCTTAAAGGTTGCTTTTTTCAAAAATGTACTTTTAATCTGAAAACTAAGCCTCCTGGAAATGCATCGCCTAATTTATTGAATATGACTGGATACCTTGGAAAATGTTTGTCGTATTCTACATATTTACATTTTGCACCCGTTCTCGGGTGGATGTCATTCTCGTGACGGTAACGCTTTTATTGTAACCTGAAACCATGTGTAGAAAGGAGTGTGATTGGATTATAGGGTACAACGTATTATACCCCTCTGATCAGTAAAACGCTCTGAAAGCGAAGAGTTTGAAACAAACTGTCTGGGAGAATTGCAGGTAAAGTTCATCTGCACAGCAACTCTCACAGATAAAACCACAAAGAACCTGACAAGAAAATAAATTAAATGCAATGAGAATAAAATTACATTAAGAGCCAGAAATAAAACGCTGTGGAAAACATCAAATGACATACAGGAGTAAAGCTAAGAGCTTAAAATAAACGCTTTTAAAAGGTTTTATACATCGTTGCTCCTCAGCCTGGGTAGGACTGTTTAACTGGAACAATCTCTGGCTTTTAGTGGAGCCTGAACAACCGCTAACAGGGTCCAGTTAGATGACTTGATGATTCCCTGTGATAAAAACACTCATCATGGGTAAAAATGTGTTTATTTGAGGCTTTTAGTCATGCTTCTGAACATTTCTTTTCCCGAGATGACAACGGTGTTACAGTGTGGCGATGGTGTTCTTGGGGGGATGGGATGTGTTTGGTTTGCACCTCACATAGCGGTTTTCTTGCTGGCTGAAGAGTTCAATTTTAACCTCAAGTCTTCGACTCCTGTGTTCCGTCCTGGTCAGTCTCTCCGCACTACTCCTGCCGGCCAGCTTCTGCACCCTACAGCTCCGCCTGGTAATAGACTCTGGTTTCTCATGTCATCCACCATCCACATCGTACAATAAACTCTCTTAAAATCCAACTCTGTGTGTGCGCGCTTTGTCCGGGTTCATCCTAGAAAAATATTATGACAAGTCCCAGAATACTCCCCAGGCGTCACACAGTGGCACCCCACTGCTCCTTAAGGGACTGGCAAAATGTGGAGGACACATTTCATTGGCATATACAATCTCCTACTTGCAGATGACAATGGACTCCAAGCCACACTCATCCTACTGGACCTAAGTGGACACAATCACACGTCTACTATCTTTCCAACAATACAGAGATTCCAACAACTCAGTATATACAACTTGGTACATACTCTTCCCAGCATTCCCCCGTCTCCTCAGGAGCACCCCAAGGCTCTGTACAAGGCTCACTTTTATTTATCATTTACCTCCATCCCTTTGGTCACATCTTCAGAAAACACATTTCCATTGTTACGTTGATGACACCCAACTCTATATCTCATCCAAACCATCCTCCTCCCTTTCCGATTGTCTTCAGGAAATCACATCTTGGTTCTCTTCCAATTTTTTAGAACTTCTTCTTCTTCTTACTTGTTCTAAAAGCAATAAAACTGAAGTCCTCCTAATAGAAACCAAATCGACACTTAAAAAGACAATTTTCCATCAACATTGGTAACTCTTCCATCTTCCCCTCCCTCAGGTGAAGAGCTTGGGTGTCGTCTGGGACAGTACTCTCTCATTCCCGTCACTTATCAATAACATCATACGCAGTGCTTTCACCTCAGAAATAAAATCTCTGTATCATAATTGATACGCTAGACCAAAAAATACATTTTCCTCATGTTTTCTGCATTTTTAGTGTAAAATCTATTAATTTGTATGTAAATTGTATGTTTAGAAAAATACTGACTTTGTTGAAGAGGTAGAGGCCTCAGAAATATTTGTATCAAAAATGATACGTTTGGATTTATAGGGTTACAACACTTTCAAAGCTTTTTGTATTCACTCAGGTCATCCTTGTGTGAGATGATAGATTGTTTGATCCAAACAATTATGTATGACAAAGAAAGAAGGTAAGAACAGAAGACGTGTAAAGGAAATACATATTTTCCACAGGCTCTAAACAAACAGTAATATGAGCCTTTTTACCTGCCCTGCTTCACAGTTTTAAATAAAATGTAGTTGGTGCTGATTACTTTGAATCCTCCAGATGGAGCTCAAACTGTTGTCACTTGGTGGTGCAAAAGCGCACATATGCTTGATCAGAAGTGCAGATGTGTGGTGAAGTAGATGCTAGATCTTGCAGAGATATGATTTCAGGCAGTTTCAGCTTTTGTAGTCGCAAGCTCCAGTCAGGCTGGTTCGCTGCTTTGCAGTGTAGCAGTTTCCACTGGGTAATAATCATAGTAGTGCAATACTCCTAATTATTTGTTTCGTGGTTGGACATTTTTCACCTAGTAATATTTTGTGCAATGCACCATTTTTCTGCACTCTAAGAACAAGAAGCAGTCCCGAGGTCCAGAGGAATGCATAAACTGATTCTGGCAGTCACATTTTCCCCTTTTCTAATGCGTGAGTTAAAGTTAAAAGCCTGTCTCAAATTATTTCCCATGTGCCTACACATCACAGTCATTTTGCCCTGTCACACAGGAAAAGCAAATGTTACTTAAGCTATAAACTTACAGCTAACAATATCTCACCACTTTAGTAAAGTTGCTCGCAGCATATTTGTCACTCGATCAGCTGGATTGTCTCATCGTACGTGTCCCTGCCTTCATAGACCACAATGTTAAAAACTATTCAGAGGATCTTCCCTTCATTTCACTTCCCATACCAACTGTGAGCTCCAAGCCAGTATAAAGCTACTGATCTAAATGAAGGCGATGACCTGTGGTTCCTGGAGGAGTAAATTTCTCAGTAACTAACAAGTCTATAATGGAAAGTAAAAAAAAGATAAGATAAGACTTTAACATCATCCTGTCCCAATTTGGTGTTTTCCTCTCAATGACGTGTCTGTGACCACAGTGTCAATGTGACGCCGATATAAGCGACACTATGTAGGAGAACTGAACCCTTCGGCTGAACCTGAAAGAGTTACCTCAACGGCTTCTACGCAGACAAAAGACATGAGGACCTTTACGATTAGGTATTCTACAATTGTGGCCGCGGCAATAGTCGCCGTGGTGTACACAGCATCAGTGCACAAGTGTACAGACAGATGCGATCTGCTGAAGCGTATTGCGCATGAGGCTGAGGATCTGACACAGAAGCTGGTAAGAAAACTGAAAATCACATAAATTCAAAAGGCCTTCTTTTCCATTTCCTGGTCTGCTCAAGAATAAATGCACGTGTTTCTTTAATTTTTAGAACGAAGAACTTCTGAATAAGTGGGTGCCAAAAATAGTGAATGGATCATGTCAGGTGTGTTGTAAATATTACATTTCTTGGTTTATTGTCTCGCTTTCATGGTGATCTTTGACATTTTTCAAGTCATTCAGACCTGATGCAACGTTTTCTTTTCTACTTAGCTAATAATGGCATGCTGGAATCTGTTGTTTTAATCGTTTCACATTTTAATTTTTTTACCTTAGTTTCCCAGAAAATCCTCCACTCCTTTGCTTTTGTTTTGAATGAGCTAAACGTTAAAGACCACAGTTGATTCTCTAAGTCTGACTTCCCAGATGTTGGCTTCTTTTAATATTGGGTTTTTCTACCTCACAGAAGAACGCCTTCTGTTTGGCAGAGAAGGCTCTTAAGTTCTTTGACAATCAACCTGCCAAATCAAAGCTTCAAGAAGACAAGAAACTAGAGAGGCTCTTGGAACAATACAATAACATGGTACGGAAGGATTTGTATACACTTTCAACCAAATATATTAAATAATGTCGATTTTGAAGTGAATTTAATTAACATGAAACACATCTGCTGGATTAGTTATTGAATATTTACCCTAAAATAGTGTTATTGTTAGTATTAAATCTGAGCTGAATACATTTTCCTCATTAATGTTTTTTTTTTCCTTGTTTGTTTTGAAGGAGCTAAAATTGTTTTTAATTTGTTGTCAAAATCCTTTTTTGTTTCAGAAAAACGGGACCAACTGCACACTGAACAAGATAGAAAAATGTAAACTAAGGAAATTTCTTACGGATTTGAAGAAATGTGCAGGGCATGCCTACAATAGCACAGGATGAGGAGACCCCATGGCATATTATCCAACCTGTCTTAAAGTTATTTATTATTATTATGCAATTTAATTTATGTATCCTTTTTATTTATTCCACATTTCTATTTGTTGTTCTGTTTTGTTTTTTATACGGAAATAAATGAACATGTGACGGTTAAGGTATTATGCCAAGTCTTTTTGTTTTTTATTTTTAGATGAGCTCGGACTGGGATCTTTAAGTTCAAGGGCATCGTTTGTGTTAATGTATCCGTTTTCATGAGGAAGCTGTGTGGCCTTCCATCACACAGCTTTGTGGTATCACTAAACAACAGGAATCTGAGCTCAGACTGTCATGAATAATAATTTATTAAATAAAATACAGATGTTTGTGGGTGTAAACACTCAACATACGCGACGATAACAAAGGAAAATCAATTTTACATCCATTATAGAACATAATGTTTTTAAAAAAAAGGGTTCTACGAGTGCATAAAACATACATCTATCTATATGCAACAAGTGTCGAAATTAAAAAGTTGACTGGGCGGTGTTAGATGGTGGAGACATAAGAGCTAATCAGCATGCATGCTCTTAATGCTTCAGACTTTAAAAAAGCAGTTTAGAAAGCTTTTAAGCACTTCAGCTGAACTTGGTAGAATCATTTGGTTTTAACTGGAATCCAAAGACAGTGTCTTCATTTATTCAGTGTATATAAATCGGCTGGTTTATGATTAAAACAGTCAAAGGTTTAATATCTGAGGGATAAACGCGTTAACGAGATACTTTTTTTTAGCCAACTTGCAGACGTTGCAGTTTGGAGACCAGCACTGTAATTTCATTTTAATCAGACTTGCACAAATCTTCATTCCCCTTGTACCGTTTCTCATTTTGTCACAATACAACCAAAATCTTCAATGTGTTTTATTTTTGTGACAGAAAAACACAAAAGTAGTGAACAATTGTAAAGCGGAAGGAAAATGATCCACATTTTTTTTACCCCTTTGCTACAAAAACATCACAAAAGTGTGGTGTGCATTTCTATGCAGCCCATTTTATTCCGATACCCCAAGATTATATCCAGTGCCATAACTTTCAGGAGTCGCCTTGGTATTTAAAAAAAAAAAAAAAAAAAACACCCGCCTGTGTGTGCTCTCAGTATAAATCCAGCTGCTGTGCGAAGGCCTCAGGTTTGTTAGAGAACAAACGGCACGGTGGAGATCAAGGAACACAGCAGACAGGTCAGAGTTGAGCAAATATCAAAGGATGATGGGAGATAAACCTTTTATAGAACATCATCCAATACATAACCTGAAAAGACAAAGAGCATGCCACAACTGTAAACCTGACAAGACATGGTTTTCCACCTAAACTGACCTAGACCACGCTGAAAGAGGAGCCATCACAGAAGCAGTCCCAAGGTTACGCTGCAGGAGCTACAGAGATCCACGGCTCAGGTGGGAGAAACCATCAACAGGACAACTGCTGGGAGAGCTGCAAGAAGAAATCCCTGTTTGCAGTTTTTCCACAAACCATGTAGGGGAGCCAGCAGACACGTGCTGGAGGGAGAGAGCTCTCTGGCCTACGTGGAAATCGCTATTTTATATGAAAAACTAACCAAAACCTTGAAGTTACCGTCCAGATTGGTGCATGGTGTCTGTTAATGCAAGTCCAGTAGAGATATAACCCAAAAGACTTACTGCTGCAGTCTCTCATTCGGGCTGTCACACAAAGTCCAAACACATACATTGAAGTTTGTGGTTGCAATGTGACAAAATGTTTAAAAAAAAAAAAAAAAGTTAAAGCAGGCGAAATGGTTGCAAGGCACTGCTTCATGCAGATTGTCTTATTATGAAGTTTTGCAAACTGAATATCCTGGCTCCACGGCAGATAAATTACGCCCCTACTTCCAAGTGGTTCTTTTCCTAATAAAGGTGCCGCTTGATCACATTTAAAACCTTACCCTCTATACAGTGCACACTCACAATCTATCACTGCTCAACCATAAGCAAGACTAAATACGTATTTTATGTTACATCAAAGTTGAAGTGAAGGTAAAGCTGTAGAGCAATGCAGAGCTCCACATCTTCACTGCAGAAGGGAATCGATCACCGCGTCTGGTTTCGCAGATCTTTTCCTGTTGGGAGATTGGTGCATGATTAGGGTTATCAAAATCTTTTGATAGCTTTAAATTTCCTGAGTTCTGAGAAAAGCCTCCTATCATCATATCAGTAATCGGGCTTCTGAAACCAAGAACATAAAAAGGGTAATGATAAACTCCTGCAAAATGCAGTGTCTTGCAAAAGTACTCACCACCCCCCATTGGCTTTATACCTATTTTGTTATACAGCCTTAAATGTAAATGTTTTTTATTACTATTTTATGGGATGGTTCAGCACAAAATCATCTATATTGAAGTGAAATGAGAAGAAAAATGTATATAATGAGAATAAAAAAAAAAGAATAAAAAAAGAAGAACTGAAACTTGGCATGTGCATATATGTATATTTGCACATGCCCTTTGCTATGAAGCCTCTAAAACTTCAGTGAAATGAAGTCCACCTCCCAGCTTGGACAATGACCCGCAGCTTACTGCTAAAGCAATGCGAGTGGTTTAAGTGGAAACGTTTAAATGTGTTGGGATGGCCTAGTCAAAGCCCAGACCTCAATCCAACTGAGAATCTGCGGTTGGACTTGATGATTGCTGTTCACAAGCAAAACCCGTCCAAAACTAAGCAGCTGGAGCAGCTTAGCTTTGAGCAATGGGCAAAATTGGCAAGAGGTTGGGAAAGATGGCTCTACAAAGCACTGACTTTAGGAGGGTATGCGCAGGTAGAACTTTTATGTTGTTTTGTCCCATTTTTTGTGTGCTTCACAATAAAAAAAATGACATCTTGAAAGTTGTAAGCATGCTCATGGGTTGCAGATGGAAAGTGAACTCTCAAATTCAAATTTTGGACAGCAGGTTGTGAGGAAACAAAACATGAAAAATGCTGGGGGCTGGGTACTTGCTTTGGCAAGGCACTGTATTTACTAGTAAATCCTTTGCTTACACGGGGCATTATTGTGCAGTTTTATTCAACAGCGAGGAAAGAAAGAGTTGGAAATAAAACACACCTGGAAACTACGGGCAGTTACGACTGACAGACACAAAGTTTCCAATGAGACCGGTATGATACATCTCTGGCAGCTCCACTAAGACCTGATGCAACACATGCTGGCCGTTATCTTTTATCAGGCCCGACACGTCGCATCACTTTCAAGAAACAACCGTTAAATCAGTTACTCAGTTAATCAATCAATCAAAAAATGCTTCCTTAACACTGAATGGTTTAAGTTGATAACTCCACATGTTTCCCTATGTAGACATGGAAGATTTCATTGAATGGGTATGAAGTTGTCAGAGTGCTGACGTTTAGAAAAGGCTTCGCATTAAATTGGTTAGGTCCCAGCATCGGCTGAACAGATCGATACAAATACATTCCGCTTTTCAACATAATTAAATAAGAATAAAATGGACAAGATGCTCCAACGCGATAACAAATGCCGAGTTGTAACTCCAATCAAGTTGTGAAATTTCTTTTTTCGGATTTGATAAGAAATGGCAAAAAAAAGCCCAAAAAAACAAAAAAAACCTTTTGGAAATCTTTTTTTTTTCTTTTCCGCAAAAAAACCCTAAAAAGTGCCAGAAGGGATTCATTTTTATGTTTTTTTATGTTTTTGTTTGTAGTTTAAACACACTTAATTAGTCGCTTTGCGGTTTTTGTAGAGTGCAAGGTGGTGTGTTTTTCTCAATAATTACACCGAAAGAGCCAAATGTATTTTCCAGCAAAGCGACTATAGACATTACAGTATACAGACGGCATAGTGACCAGCAGTAGCAAATGGAAGGTGTGAACTGTCCGGGAGGAAATGTACCTTCGGCCCGTCTTCGGCCGGCCACTTTTACTGCTTTTGGAGGTTTTGGGCCTCTCTAGTTTCATCAGGGACTGCCGCATGCTCTCCTCCGTATATGCTAGATACACGTGGGACAGATCCACTTCAAACGGCTAAAAGTGGTGAAGATAAAACAAGAAAGGGGTCGATAATGCACATTCATGACAAATAAACATCCATGAGATTAGTCAATGGGAAACAAACGTCTGAAACTCACATCTTTTTCTTTTTTGTCTGGAGCCGGGGTTTGTTTTCTCATATTGTTTCCAGTGTAAGCCACACATTTCTGAAAAAAAAAAAAAAAAAAAAACACAAACAAAAAAAAAAAACATTTAGAAACTAGCACATAAGCTTAATCACGTCTTTAACACGCAGCTGAACCTTCGGTGAACTCATATGAACCCAACGGTGCAAGCTAAACTCACCAGCTGCCATTCTCCTATGTCTTCGTTCCAGTGGACGTAATTTTCTATCATCTCCTGCAGAGAAAAGAAGCTTGTAAAAAGTTGCTTTCTGATGTTTTTATTTTCTCAACCATTTTAACAAACGTAAAAGCCGCTTTGGTTCTAACCCAACGTGCACGAGGAGAGTCCCCTAGCTGCAGTCTGCAGGGGCGTTCAGGCTCTGATCACATTTAAATGTGTAGATCAGGTTGATGTCTAAAACGTTGCGGTTTACCCAGAAACAACGGACACGTTCAAGGGCAAAAAGCGCTTTCATTTGGAGCTGCTTTCATGAGTCATGGCAGTTCAGGCCCGTTTCACTTTATTCTCTGTTCAATCTCATCTTTTTTTTTTTTACATTAAAACGTTTATATTTGTAAATACATAAACAATAAGATTCCTCTTTTGTTTACTTTTTATCTGGCATAAGGAGGCACTTTATAACTCCTTATATCATACTTAAAATGGCAGACTCTGATTTAGATTGTAATTTTGTGGTGTGCAAAATATTGAAAGTTAAAAGGACCGGAATAAAAAACATTTTTACGATATCCACAAGGCAACATCTCCACAGAAAACCCAGACCTGGTACTCCTGGGGAATAAAGTTATCTATGATGAGCATCTGGAGCCTCAGCTCTCGACTCAGCTGGCGGATGTTTTCCAGGAGGCCCTCGATCTCTCTGTTGTGCTCTTGTTGCAGATCTGCCATCTGAAAAGTACCACAGAAAATAAAGAGTTATACTGATATCATCTCTGACAGAGAAAAACAAACCAGATCTATTGACAGACTCTGCTAATTACTGTATTTCACAATCCATCTTCATTTCTGGATACATGCAAAACTTCCAAGGAACATTCTTTTTTGTAAATTTTGTAAAAAAGGATTATTTTAAATTATGGGATTTGCAATAGATAATATAAGTAATAATTAACCAAAGATATACAGGGTCCTGATTTCTTGTTTATTACATGTTTGTCACATTTAAGTGTTTCAGAACATCTAACAAATTTAAATATTAGTCAAAGAAAACACAAGAAAAAAAATGCAGTTTTTAAAAGGAGGTTTTTCATTATTAGGGGAGGGAAAAAAAATAACTACATGGCGAAGAGACGTGAGGAAGAGAGATCGTCTCCTAAACATAAAAACTGATTGGGCCACCCTTAGCAGCAACAACTGCAGTCAAGCGTTTGACAACTTGTAACGAGTCTTTTCCAGCGCGGTGGGGGAATTTTGGCACACGCATTTTTGCAGAATTGTTGTAATTCAGCCACATCTTCTATATAAAGAAGTCTTTACACAGAAACATTGGTATATTCCGGAATATATAAAAAAAACAGAGTAAGGTAACAATTTGTACAGCATTAATTTGGCCAATCATAGACAAAGGAAGTATTTGCCAAAGTTCAATATTACTCTTAAGTTTGTCAATAAGAGCTTTATAATTCAATGCATAAAACTTGGCAGTTTGCTTTGGGATTATAGTTCCAGTGTATTTCATGTGGGTGGTCACTTTTACAGGTAGGTTCCTAAACCAGTTGGGGTCTAAATCTTCACCCTACGGCATGAATTCACATTTCTGCCAGTTTACAGGGTATCCTGATAGCCTTCCAAGATTTTTAATGTGGTTCAATAATGGGAATAATGGGGGGGGGGGATGGACTTTTCAGGTTGTCATCGGCGTACAGCCATGTATAATGATCTATTTTGTCGACGTGTATGAGGATAATTTTTGCATTACATCTTATGCTTACTGCAAGGGGGTCAATGCTGAAAGCAAACAGCAGAGGGCTCAAAGCGCAGCTCTGCTGAACACCTGAGGCAAATTCAAAAGTTGATGTGGACTGATGCAGTTTGGTGGGCCTGCTGCATTTTTATTTTCACCCAGGCCAAACTGTTTGCTCATTAAGAGCACATGGCCGCCACTCAACCTGCTCAAACGTCTCGTGGGCATTAAGTGCAAGTACTGCGGATTTTGACATATTTTGTTTACCATATAAAAGGTTCAGCCATCTATGGACACTGAAAAAGGAAAATCTCCCCTGAATAAACCCTACCTGGAGTTAGTAAATTAGGGTTGCTACAATGTTTATTCCGTCTGTTTGCTAGGACTTTGGTGAACACCTTCAGATCACTGCCAAGAAGGGCAATAGGTCAGATGGGTCAGTCAGATACTTGTCTTTTTTTCAGTTTTAAAGAAATATCTGCTGTATATAATGAATCTGCTGAAGTTTTATTGTTTATTGAATCTTTGTGGCCCTCCTGTCGTTGAGAATGTTCAAAGTTAATGAAGGTTTCGTTAAAAATCAATGCCAAGCCCAATCTGGGGCCAGGCGACTGCACAATGCTTTCAAACTTCAACATTTGTAGATGTCCTGAGCTGTTATTATGTCCGACTGAAAGACCTATGAATTAACCATGCGAACATTTTTTGTTTTAATCCACTCTTCCCTAATTACTTATGGCTGGATTTGTTGACTCGTGTTGTAATTTTTCCCAGTCAAATCATAGCACACCATGTTAATAATTACACCTGGAAAATTTAGCAATTTTTCCATATCATAAAACATTCTCCAAACGTAAAATATTTTGTACTGAAATAGGAGAATTGTACTTTAGCGTTCAGAGTAAATACAAAATAAACCCAAACAAAGAGAAAAGTTAAGTAAATCCCAGTTAAAGCGTTTTTAATACAGGAAAGTATTTCCTGTACTTGACTTATACCTCCCACAACGGATGGGGAAAAAATGATAGTGACTGGATAATAAACAGAAGCTCAAAAAATGCCTTATTTTACCAAACATACTGGCTGTTCTCTTATGAAGCTGAGAAAAGATAAACTAGAGCACTAAATTACATAAAACATATCCAATATGAAAAACAGAACGCTTTATGAGACACATGAAAGAAACCGTGGTGGCCAGTTTTATTTGGTGGTGGGGCGGACATGTGCACATGGCAGCTAAAAAAGTCATAATAGTCTTATTATTCATGTGGTAACTGGGTTACATGGGTTTATATCAGAACATTTTACATCCATGTTAAAATTCCCTCTTAATGGTGCTGCAAAGAGGCAACGAGAGAAAGCAGCAAGTTACTCAACTCTATTCAGGTCAGCTACACTACAAAGAGACAGAATTAGAAGCCAGTGGAGAATTTGGGCAAACAATTATTATTATTATTATTTTATTTTTTTGAATCTCACACTTTTTCATAGCGGACCCCAGAGGACGGACCGTGAAGCACTCTGTGTGCTGCTGGATTCATAGCGAGCCTTCAATCAGCTGGCGCTTTGTGCACAAGGCAGCAGTGCGCCTCACATCAAAGCAGCTCTGATATCATCTGTATGGGGGAATCTTGCTACGTCAAAGGCCAACTGAGAGGCGGGGGAGATCAGCATCCGGGATTAAGGTGAATCACCTGGAACATATCCACCAGCAGATCGCAGGTGGCACAAAGACATGCCGCACCAGCAAGCTCATTTCAGCCTAAGACTGCAAAGAAGCTTTGGCTAAAAAGAATTCATATTTTAAATACTAGTATAATTCCTCACAGTGTGCAGACATGCTTCAATTGGGAAGCAGCCAGTTCCAAAGCTAACGCTCAAATTTCAACCAACATCACTTTTAATTAAGCTTACTTCAGATTTGGCAGCCATCAGCATGGTCCAAACCTTCTTCAGCTTTTTGGTCTTCCCTTGAGCCTCTTCTTGTAGACTTGTGTATTTCTCCTCTATATCCAAACGTTCTTGCTGTGTACGGAGAGAGAAGGGTGGCTTAATACACTGAAACATTTCGAATAATATAGGATATATTATATGTAAAGTAGAATATAAGAAGATTTACAAAAAACAAAGAAATAGCAACAAAAAAAAGTTTCATTCTGCATCACTGTGAGTGAAGAAGATGATCTGAAGACAGAATAATGAGTAAATTAAGGAGGTGAGAGTCTGAGAGGTAACCTTATTTAAAACCACAATGATGCAGCTCTTTCAGTTTGCTGTAAGCATTGTGGTCTCACATCCTGTAAAGTTAGCAGCCGTTTTTCTTTTTTTGGGTTACCTGTTGCCCATAAAACACACACTGACACTGATCAGCTTTATTTTCAATAAAAGGTCGTATTAAGAATGAACATGACGATGCTTAAGAGCACTATGCGGTGAAAGGTGTTATTTTCACTTCTCTCTGTCAGACTGGAAGCTGTGTGCCACAAATCATTCATGAATGCCGCAATCTTTTCGAATAAAGAAGCACTGAAAATAATGTAGGCCGTTAGCCAACACTCAACGTGGTAGCCGGACTGCTGCAGATCATGCGTCTCCATACCTCTTTCTCTTCCAGCTCCTTACGTAGCCGTTCTGCTCTTTTGCGACGCTCCTCAAGCTCGTTGTTCGATTCCTCCAGGAGCCTCTCCTGCTCCTCGGCCTTGGCCAGAAGGTCCACTCCGCCAACAATCACCTTCTTCTCCAACGCTGACAACTTCTCTAGCAGGAGGTGATGCTCCTGTCTAAAAAAAAAAAAAAAAAAAAAAAAACAAACAAAGATGAATGCTTCGCTTAGGATGTCCTCGTTTGATCTCAATGACCATGTCTGATTTTAACCAGCTATCAGACATGGATAATCTTCCCATGACTCACTGGGCTTTAAGAAGATCTTTCTCCCTCTTCTCCAGCTCTGCTCTTGCCTTGTTCCTCTCCTCCTCCTCCATGTCCAGCTTGGCCTCCAGGGCCTTTCTTTCCTCGTCAATCTTTGCCTGCATCTCCACCATCTTGTCTGGGGAAACCTTCTTCCTTCCTAACAGGAGAAGAGAAAAACATGTCTTGTCAGTTACAATATATTTCTTTAGAAACTTTTTAAAGCCTTAGCGGTATCTAATATGTTTTACAGCTCCAGTTAAACACATAACCGTCAGGTCTTTTAGTGGAAAGACAATAAGTTCTTGTTGTAATAAACGGTGTGTCTAAGAGAAACCCTTTAAAACAGGATGTTTTGTCATTTTACGACCACAAAATGTAATGTATTTTATTATTGGGATGTTATGTGATAGATAGAAAGTGTATAATTGTGAGGTAGAAGGAAATGATGCATGACTCTCCAAATGTTTTACAAAGGAAAATCGGAGCAGTGTTTTAGTCAGCACTACTGATGCAATACTTTGAAGACCAACTTTCCACACATTGCCAACTTTATTTATAAAGTGACTTTAAATAACCGCTGCTGAAACAGAGTGCTGCACATAACCTTTGATTGTGACTAAAACTGAAAGGCTTATGGGACTCCAAAAATAGCTCAAGTTCACTAAAACTAGAAGTTTAAAACATTTATTTTGAGATGTGGCTAGAAATCCTCTGCATTTAGGTCTCGATTTAAATCAGCACCATTCTCTAACACGTGAATGTGCTTTGAGCTAAATCACTCCATTGTAGCTCTGGTGGTATGTTTGTCCTTTGTTTATTTTTGGATTTAGCTCTATCCATGCTGCTACCACCACAATGTTGAAAGTAGGCCAAAAGCTTGGTCTCATCTGACTAGAGTTTTTTTTTCTCTTTTTTCGCTCCCACGTGTCCCCCTACATGGCTAGTAGCTCAGTGCAAATGGAAATATTTGTGGCTGCTTTTCAACACTAGCTTCCTTCACATCGATCTCTCATAAAGGTCAGAAATGCAGAGTGTAAAACTAACCCTGCTTTGAACAACTTTGATGATGATGCTGTTTGTTCACTAAGGTTCTCCAACAAACCTCTGAGGCCTAAACAAAGCAGCTGCAATGATAATGAGAATAAATCACACACAGTGGGACTCTGTTTACTAATTAGAGGATTTCTGAAGGCAATAGGTTGCACTAGATGTTTTTGGTTTTTTTACTTTCACTGGGTCTGCACAATATCTTCCAGAGGCTCCCAGAAACCTTGCATGGGCAACTGGATATACACAACGGATGGTTGGAAAGATGGTTTTACAGACTTCTTTCTTTCGTCACAGTGTTCCTCGACGCTTCGTGAGTTTTAGCATCTTGACCAGGACAAACATACATCACGTTGGGGCATCGAGGCCAGTCAAAGTCTAACAGGCCAAACATATTGTTGGTAGACAGAATTTGAATGTACTGCACTTAAAGGAAAAGTCCAGTCATATTCAGAATTCAAACTTTAAAAAGTACTTTAAATATAAAATTATTACATACTATTCAATAAATGATAAGTTCTTTTAATTAAGAGTAATTTTCATTTGAATGTGCTTTACTGGAGGCATCCCTGTTCGTCAAAGCACAGTACTGCCACCCCCCGGTTTGTGACGTCACGGTGCGGGATCGACTGTCGAGCAAGTCCCGATGCTGTATCTGGTGTTTGTCATTACGCGCCATTATCCAAGATGGCGACGACTAGTGCACTATGCCAAGCAGAGAGTAATGGATTTAATAGCGACAACGATGGCAGTTACGTGGATTTATCGTCATCATTTGATAGCGATTTGGAATATATGGAAGACTTTCTTGATAGCAACCTGACTTTAGACGAAACACAGCCATACCAGTTTGAGCCGAGGAGACCAAAAAGGGACGATGTGAATTGAATCCGTCTTCTGCGGCTGTGGTGTAGCGGAAAGGTGAAGTAACTAATGTTTTTTTCCCCCTTTTACCCGATGTATTGCAACATCCAACTGCCATGCACGTGGGCATTGTTGCTTTAACAATTGCTCTTGCGAATTTCAATGATGAAGTCCTCTCGAAAACCGAAATAATTGTTGTTGATCGCAGATGTGTATAATAGTTCCTATCGAGTTTGCTTGTAACGCGCGGAGAACGGCCCTCGGCTTACCGCACCGTGACGTCACTGCCAGAAGACGCAGGAGTGAGGTGTTACCATATTTGGTCATTAATGGCCGCTCCCAGACTCAGTGATCGCGACGAAAATTAATATTTTTAGTTTTTTACTGATTAACGCTAAATTCATTAAATCAACGCAAACGTATTAGTTTTAGGTATAGATAATGATCCATTGATTCTTCCTTGCTGACCGGACTTTTCCTTTAAAATAAAAGCCTCTGCTGAATATTGCATCCATGTAGTCCTGTGCAATTGCAATATTGCCCACACTGATATTGCAATGACAACTGCAATTCGATATATTGCGTAACTCTAATTTTTTTAAGTGTAAAAACTTGCTTTCCTTCCACCTCACAGTTATACGCTACTTCATGTTGGTCTATCACTTAAAATCTCAATGAAATACACAGAGGTTTGAGTTAATAATGTGGTGGTGGTGTTTGCAAAGTGTTGTATTAAATGAGGGTTTCAAAACCACTAGGGATTACTAAGAAAATGAAAATGAGAACCGATCTTAGAAGTCGGACAGAGATAGAAATGTGAAAAGCAATCTTCCCCTATATGGTCATTCTATCAGAGCTGGCAACTATAGGGCTGAACCACCATGATTCATGGACAAAATTCTAGGTACCCCTGTGTTAATCAAAGAAATCCCCACAATGGTCACTGAAATAACTTGAAACTGACAAAAGTAATGATAAATACAAATTCACTGACAATTAACCAATGAAAACCAGGCTTTGCTTTTGAATCATGGTTCAACAGAATCATTTTTATAAAACAAACTAACAAAACAGGCCTGGACTAAAATGACGTCACTCCTAGAAAAGTTTGACAATAACTTGACCATAGAGACACGTTAAACTGAGGCGTGTCCTCTAATTAGTATTACTGATGTCTTCAAGCTTGTTACCAGGCGGTCTGTCTGTTTAGAGAAGGGGTCACTAATTAAAAATCAGCGGGGTCCGAATAAAGAAAATCAACAACCAGTAAAGGTCCGGGCACATTTTTTATTACAATCCGTTACTTTAAACAGTATTTAACATTGAAATAAAATGTTTATGCATCCACCTTATACATTGACTTTTTAAACTAAAAAATAACATAAAAATAGAACGTTTTTATATTTTAAAATCCAAAGTGCTTTTTGAAATAGAGAACCACAATCTTTCACAGTTTGGTATATAGACAATTTCTTGACTTTCACATCTTTTATAAAACAACTGAACTTTTTGTAATTTCTTTTTTATGGCTTAATGATAGAAGTGAGCTTTAGGCTGCCCTGCAAGGATTTTAAACCTGGGTTTGATTGGCAACAAAGCCAACCTCAAGCACATATCAAGGTGCTCATTCGTTCTGCGCCTTTAAATCAGCTATTTTGTCCGTATGTATGAACAAGCGGATATGTTTGGGAACGCTCCGGAGGACTTTGCCATATTAACAAGAGAAGTGGCACAAGTGAAGTTAGCACAGGGGTTGAAGCAAAAATAATGTTTGACTGAAAAAAAAATTCTCGACAGCCCATATATTCCCGGGCCGTGGACATCATGCCGCATTAGTTGGCTCACTTGCTTAATGTGCAAAGTCAACTAAATCTGATACTTTTAAAATATCCATTGAAAATTCCTGTATCTCTGCCACCTTTCAGCTTTAGACCCTTTGCGTCATCCTGGACAGCCTCTCCATCACTTTCCACATCCACATCATCATCTGGGTTACTTTTATCTCTGCAGCATCAAGTTCTTCCTTCACACTGTTGACAAACTGGTCCACAGTCCACTTTATAATCCCAGTTCCCTTTCCTCTCTGTCCTCCAGAAACCCTCAAGCAGCTTCATCATTACATCATCTACTTCACATCTGTACATTAACTCCACTGGCTCCCTGTCACATTCAATATAAACCAATTTTATGATCATACAAGGCCAACCACAGCCTTGGAAATGCAGACGCATCACCAACACTATCATGACATAATACATTTTAATTTGACACAGATTGCACATGACAATAATTAGTTTCTGCTTTGCCCGTTATTGTTCACCAATTAATCATTACAGTTTATTAAAAGGCATGATTTAACTTTTTTGAAGTTTAATAAAATGGTTATATTTTAGCCAGTGACTGGAGACCTGTCCAGGATGAACCCTGTGTCTGCGCTCCACTTTAACTTCATAAAAAAACTCTCTGAGAATCGCCTTTCTCTGGCCTCACCCAGTTAGAACCCGTTCTCCAGTCCATGTTGTAGCTGCAGTTTATTTGTTTTATCTTTTTGATGTAGTTTTCTTCAGGGTTTATACAGGAATGAGTAACCCCAATTTAATGCTTTTTAATGCTCTTTTAATGCTCGTAGAAATAAATTTAATGCCATCAACAAGTACCCATATATATATATATATATATATATATATATATATATATATATATATATATATATATATATATATATATATATATATATATAAAACTTGTTGATGGCTGTGTTCACACCAGAGCACCTCCGCATGCAGTGTTGCATTGGATCCAAATGTTGTTCGAAGACCGTCTGATTTCCCTACATTAGTGGCGGTAGAGTTTGCTCCAGCTGCTGCTGTGCTGTTAGCGGTAGCTAATGCGGACGTGACTGCGTTGGTTACAGAAAAGTAACTTAACATTGTTAGCTGTTGTCTGCCCCTTGCAGCTGATCTGTGGCTGTCTGCAGTGGTGTAGTGGTCCCTGAAGAAGTAGGTATACTCTCAATGTTTGCCCTTTTAGACGCAGCTCAGAAAAATGCTGTTTTAGGAACAATGACATGTAACACTGCTCTATTTAATTTACCCAAAAATCCATCACTAGGGTTTACTCATTTTAGCCTAAAATATTTAGCCTAAAACATTTAGATTACAATATTTCCTTGAGCTACTACGTGAGGTGTGAAAATACTGTTGTCTCTTTTTTAAAGATTTTTATCCAGGTAGGTAATGTAAAATGTTCTTTGGTTTATATTGAAGGAATTCCTACACTACATCCAGAATCAACATTTCATTACTTTACTGTAGGTTTTTCAATATATACCTAGATGATAAGGCATATGGAAAGTCCTAAATTGAATGAGAAAGAGAATCTATAGAAAGAGAAAGTTAATGACGAGGAGAACATCAAAACTCAAATCTCTTTGTCTTTGCAAATGAGGAATTGTCAAATATACCAGTTGAAACACCCAAACAACTGTTGATCCTGTTGATTTAGACACCCTGACAATGAATGTTTAGCCCCTCGATTTTAAAATGGACGGTGATTTTAAACTTGACAGTCAAAAAGGGGCCTCAGTTAAGTCATTTTATCATGTAAGGAACAAAGCAAAGGTAAAACCTATTCTTTGAAGGCAAAAATATGGAAACACTACTCTAAGCCTTCATTTCATCATGACTGGATTAGTGTAATTCTCTTTATCTCTGAATCGGTCAGCCCTCACTCAAACGTCTGCAGCTGGTTCAAATGCTGCTGCACACCTTTTAATGCAAAAACATAAAATAAAGCACATTAGCCCATCCTGGCCTCCCTTCACTGGTTGCCTGTTTATCTTAGAGTTCAGTTTAAAGAACTTCTGTTTGTTTTTAAGGATTTAAACAGCTTATTATTACTGTTGTTTTAAACTGTTGATTCTTTACTCAAGTCATTTTATTAGATGTTATTTTGTTTTACCTCGTGTTAAAGTGCTCTTTAAATAATGATGACAACGATGATGATTATGATCACAAGAAACGTTTGCATCATCACCCAGAAGCTGGAAAGAAAAGAGACAAAAAGATTTTTCACACCTCACTTAGTAACTCAGGGAATTATTTTAAACTAAATATTTTAGGCTAAAATATTAAACTGTTTATTGGTTGTTTTTTCTTCAATCCCACCGTTATGTTTAGTAATTTCTGCCAAAAGCTGCAGCATTTTCATTTAATCCATCTGAATGCAGTATTTGCAAGCCCTACTCTGGATGGAAAGAAACCTGTCTGTGATTGGCTGGTGAAGTGGACGGTTTTTTTTTTTTTTTTTTTTGAAGACAGTTTTTGAAGTCAAGAGCGCACAGACAGAAACCAGCAGCGAGCCGCGCACAACTGGTGTTGAGTGTGGAAGCAGCAGGTCACGGGCAGACATGGAACCGATGGCGAGCAAAGTGGATTGAGAAGAGTTTATCAGTTTTGAGCGCGCGCGTGATGTTTAAACGCTGAATACCTGTCTCACTGCGCGCTCAAACAAAAGACACAAATAACGCTCCAGAAGTTGATATAGGCAATGCTGACTGAAAAATAAGTGGGCATGCGCCGTATACCCGCGTACACCCTGGACTACACTGTCCGACTACATGTGCACCCATTGTGCAAAGCTTAATTTTTTTCTACAAAGACGGCAAAATTCTTCGTCATCTTTACCGTCGACAGGCTACAGCCATGTCCCGAATTCCTCGTTTTCCATCCGCTTTTGTTGAAATTAGCATTTTCCCCATTCTCTAGCTCTTTCTCCGCCTCGAGTCCCCTTTCCGAACATTGTAAAAACATATGGCTTTACGATGAACCGGAAGCAGTTCCGCGCACAACGCGGAATCAGTTATATCTGATATATCTGACGAACCATTTTTAATGCCACATATAACCACATTTAATGACTTTTAATGCCAATTAAGGCCTTAATTTTAGAAAATTTCATTTAATGACTTTTAATGACTTTTAATGCCCCGCGGAAACCCTGTTCTTAACAATCTGTAAGCATCAAAATCCTTGTCATTTTATTTAGTGTCCTGGAGCGCAGCTGCTCATCAGGTGAACACTGCTGCATACCGACAGCAGATACAGCTCTGCCTTCTTTGCTTCAGAACAGCGGCAGGGTTTTTTTTTTACTCTTTCCGAATGGAACCCAGTCAAATGCGGGACATTGTTTCACAGTCCGACTCTTCTTCTTCAAGGGTCATGCTAAATTAGCCTGAGCTAGCGCGTTACTCTTCTTTGTGTTTAAATAAAACATAACAGCGAATCACGAGGAGATTCCTGGTTGGTCGCCGCGTTTATCAGCGAGGGAATAAACGCTGACAGACGACATGGCCACAGGTGGAAATAATTCATTAATTAACTCCAGGAGCAGATTGACACGCTTACCGAGGAAGTTGTTGTCAGCTGTTCTATCTGCTGAACTTTCTGACCTGCTGGTTTGCATTAATCCAAAGAAAAACTTTGACCACCGCTACTTTCATTCATACCATCTGTAGCCAGTTTAAAATGCTCTCCCAAAAGTTAAAATGATGAACACCGATAAACCTCACACTGGCCATGTCCGCTTTGGAAAGACCCGCCCTGCTCTCTTTCTGATTGGCTAATGTCCCGCCTCTGCCAGGTTGATTGGTTGAGAGCAGCTTCAGATTATAACCTTGAATAAAAAGTCTAGACGGGACTTTTTGCGCTCAATTTCCAAATGACGGAAATCCGTCGCAGCAACGGAGAACTTTAACCCCTGAGTTAGACACTGTCGTTGGACAACATGCAGTAATATATAAATGTTTTAAATGAGGTTGGGTCCGGATTAGCCAGCAGGTGGGTCCGGATCCGGACCCTGGTCCGCTAATCCGTGACCTCTGGTTTAGATGGTTACTAGTAGTCACTGTGCTGTTTGGTGACATGGTGTGTACCACACTGAGGATGGAGCTCAGAAAGCAAAGGAGAGAATTGTCTCAGAAGATTAGAAGGAAAGATATAGACAAGTACTTTAAAGGTATAGTCTCTAAGACCATCTCCATGCAGCTTTTAGGTTCACAGGACTGTAGCCACCTACTTGGAGGACATTATGAGACAAATTGAAGAGAAAGATCATACGAATGGTAACCAAAGAGCCCAGAACAAACTCCAAATAAATTAAAGGTGACCTCCAAGGTACACCAGTGTCCGGTCGTACCGTCCGTCACTGTTTCAGCCAAAGTGGACTTCATGGGAGACGCCACATTGAAAGCAAATAATAAAAAAAGCAAAGCTGGAATTTGGAAGGAGCTGAAACACGCCGTCTGGAGAAGGCAGCCTTCAAACCCGAGACAACTGGAGCAGTTTGCTCACGAGAAGTGGGACAAAACACCTGTCGACAGGTGCAGAAATTGTTTGATTGCAGTGATTCCCTCAAAAAGCTTGTGCGACAAAATATTAAGTTACAAGTCCTATCGTTGTTGTCCAGGCCTGTTTTATTCGTTTCTTTTGTTTTTTGCTATTCTATTGAACCACAATTCAAAGGCAATGGTTGGTTTTCACTGGTTAATTGTCAGTACATTTTTATTTATAATTACTTTTATCAGTTCAAGTTATTTCGATGACTATTGTGGGTTTTTCTTTAGAACCAACAATTTTGTCAATGACTGTATAATGTAATCATGTGGCGTTTTTTTTCCCACCAACCTCTTTCTTCTTGAATCAAGAGGTGTAAAGCAAGTCAAACAGGCATCATTTGCAACAGGACAGAGAGAGAGAGAGAGAAAGTATTACAAAGTCATTTAGAAAGTCATGTCTATGGGGACGGACAACAAATAAGGGGTCAGGGAGTGAGAAAAAAGAAGAACCTTTCAGCACAATCAGCTAAATGCCATACAAGAGAAAGGAGGCAACAACGATAGGAATTTCACTTCACATACTGAAACAAGATGTGGGCGAACTGCGTTTTTGAGGTTAAGGGGAAACAATTCACACAATAAAAAGGAAGTCAGAGATGATGGCTGACAGTCTGCATATAAAATGTTCATGCTGAGGCCTTTGTGACGTCCAACTAATAAGGTAATGTGTGAACAAGTTCCAGGCAGTGCATCTGAAAAGTATTCATTCTTAGAAAGATTTACTACAGCTGAGCAGACAGGACAGACAGAAATCAGACACAAGTACGTCACACCAGGAACCTGGGAGACACTCTTAAAAATGTGTCGTAAAATGCAAAAAACAACAAACGACAACAAAAAAAAACATGTGCTGTCAGAACATAGGAGTGATAAGGACAGGAGGAAGAAACAAAGCCCTTTTTACACATGCTCTTCACTCTAACTTTTAAAATATTCACTGACAAATTGCCCGCACAGGACAGAAATCTTTTTTACGTTCAACGCTCAAAAGTACGTTTTCGCTGACCTGGGATTTTTAAGTTCCTAGACTTTTAAGTCCTAGAATTACTTATCTGCATTTGGGGTTGGTTTAAGGCCGTCAATACCAACCAATTGTTTAGACAATTCTATCAATTCATTTTTCAATTAACGGATCAATCCAAGATAATACCCACAGAAGAAAAATGCATTACAGGTGACCTATTAGGCGTCTTTTTAAATATTTAGCTTAGGTTTAAGAGTTATAGTAAACATGTTCATTACACTTTTTTGCCCAAAAGTCATTCTCAGATAATGAGATTTCCCCTCCCCAGTATCGCCTATTTTGAGCTGATTTCAGCTGTTTCAGGGCTCTGTCACTTTTATGCAAATAAGCGGTAGCTGGCCACACCCTCAACTCAATGTTTACACTGGCACTTTACACACGTCAAAATGGCACCAAACAGATGCACAATAGTACAACAGTACCTCTTTGACCCCGAGTCAGACCCAGAAGCTGAAGAAGTGGAGCCTCCTGCACCAGCAGCAAAAATGCAGCAAGTGGTTTCTCGCCCTGACCCATCTCTGCACCACGGTATTCCCCTTGGGTTTTCCACAGACCCGGTAAGGCCAGAGGCTTGGTGAAAGCCTCCTGGGGGGCTTTATACCCCACCTTCAGCGGTCAGTGTTTTGCACCCTGCTTATGTGAAGCAATACTGTGTGGTATTAACTCTAAAGAAATCTGTGAGAAACGGTAATCTAAAAACATAAAAGAAATCATTTAGGGCTGTGCAACGATTAAAATCTTTAATCGCGATTAATCGCATAATTTGCCTGATTAATCATGACTAATCGCATTGTATGCGCAAACTCCAAGAATGAATTCAAAAGTAGTGTAAAGAGCACTTTTATTTTAATGTTCTGCTGCCATATGAACAAAAGTGTTGTAACATTTGTAGCACTTATCAGTAACACATATTTAGTGTAAAGCTCAACTTAAACATGTAAAACAAAAAATAGCAATAATAATAAATTAAAGCTTATTGCCACTGACAGGAAATTCTCTTTATGGGGAAAAATCTACCAAAAACAGGCAATTTCTGAGGTAACTGCAGGGAGCAGCATTACCATTTTATGTTCAATACCAAAGTGTGAAGCACAAAAAAAGGTCTACAGTAGCTATCCACTTCACATTACATTGGTTAGCTTCTCTGAGTCATTGAATTGTTTGGTGATGTCTACAGTGTGTTTGGCATTTAAGTGATATGTTAAGCTCAAGGTGCTCCAGTGATAAGAAAGTTTAACTTGGCAGTGGTTACAACTAACTTGTTTCTGTCATATTCGTTGCTGGAAGAACTTTAAACTGAAAAGCTTGCTAACTCGATATGCTTGCATGTTTATTTGACGTTAACACGCGTTTTTTTGTTGTTGCTTTCTCGCGTGCATATAGTGAATGGCAGGGAAAAAACTGGCAAAAATACATGGATACTTTGAAGCGAGAAGCGACTTCACTGACGGTGTCGATGCAGGACCCCCCACCCACACCCCCCCCACTCCGCCAGTCATCCGCGCAAAACTTGTTCCGGCCGCCAACTCACCGCCTCGCCTAAGCAAATTTTTCCGCGTTTTCCTTTTTCCAGCTAGCACCTTTCTTCCTCTTTGAATCCGAGGCTGGGCTGACAGCAAGGTTATTGGCGCATTATAGCCACCTACTGTTCTGATTGAAACCCCTACACCGCAGCAACAGACCTTCACAAAATAAAAGCATGTGAGCAACATGCGTTAATGCGCGATAAAGTAAATATCGCCGTTAATAGTCTAATGAATTAACGTGAAATTAACGCGTTAACTTGCCCAGCCCTAAAATCATTATAAATGAAAAACAAATAAAACAAACAATACAAATAATGTTTGTACTATTGTATATGCAAGAATGTATTGATTATTTCAAAGGATAAAATAATCCGCCAGGAAAAAAAATATCTGGATCAGAGATCAGGCTGAACTAATAATGCACAGTTTCAGTTTCTGTCTGTCTGCCCTGGACAAGTATTGCTGGTGTGTGTGTGTGTGTGTGAGAGACAGGAGCGGAGAAGAGAGCTGATCCAAACTGCCTTAAAGGTATTTAACCACACTATATGCTTATAAGAAAAAAATAAATAAAACAAAACCGTTTGATCATGATAAAATAAAGCCATATACACCAAGCGTCCATCCTGATAGTGTTTTGATTGTTCATTTTGAGGCTAGATAAAATCCAGCACCGGGCGCAATGAGCAGATGTAAACAGACGTGGCGCCGTCTTCTTGCAGTATCGCAGAACTATTATAATGCTGGTTTGCTTAAATAACAAATCACTTGTAAATAATGCCAGAGAGAGCGTAACCCGCTGCAATGCCTCACAGTAAAGTGGCAGCTCGGCGTGATCAAAGACCACCTGTTATTAATAAAAGACACAGATCTACAGAAACCTTAAGAGCTGCATATCAGAAAATTGACTCACGTCAATCAACACTATGGTCACATCTGAGCTTCGGCAGGTTTAGAGTCCGCTTCAGTGAACGCCAACGTTCATACTGTATTCCCAGCGACATTCCAGTCATTTCCCTCTTGAAATCATATTTATTTTGCTTGTTTTCCCCCACTGGATCTTGGATCATTCTTCCTTGTTTCGCTTGGAAATGCTAATAACCGTTAGCCACTTCCTTGTTTTATCCCGTGCTGCTCGCGCGAAGTGTAGTACATTCGTTGTGTTAAAAATATACATGAAAGGCTTTATTTACTAAGAAACTGAGCAAAAAACAAGCATGAAACACAAAAATACCAACTAATACGCCAGCAGGACACGATAATCTTTCATAAACGCAACCAGAGTGAGCTACTGACGTATAAATTAAATAAGAAGTCAAATAAAGTGGCTATGCACCTTTAAGGAGTCAGAATTTCTGGATATTGAGTATTTGCATTGCGCTGCACTGATGCGGCGGCGTGTTCTTTGGGTTAGATCCACTTGCTGCGGCGGATGCCCCAGCAGCCTCGACACTGCCACGCCGTGGCGTGGAGTGAAGCTCAGCGGCTCCAGCAGCCTGGGGTTCTCTCTCCCACAGAAGGCTCCCGCCGCGCTGCCCTCTACCGCGCACACAGCAGTGGTTCGATCAGCGTCCGTGAAGGTTTTCAACCCCACCCTCTTTAGAGCCAAAACGTAACATCTTTCGTTGTATGCAGTGAATCCTGTGTTTCCCTCTCCGTGATATTGAGTCGGCAAATCGCAGTTGATTTTTTTTTTTTTTTCCTCGCTTGCTCCACTGTCGGCTGGCTCGCCACACCTACGGCAAGTCGAGTTTTAAATTTGAACTACTTAGATATTAAAGGAGAAGTCCGGTCAAAATCAGAATTCAAACTGCTGAAAGTACTTTAAATATAAAACTACTACATACTGTGCAAAAAATTATAATTTTTTTTAATTAATAATAATTCTCATTTAATCATGTTTATGTGGAGGAATCCATCTTGGTCAAGAATAGTACTGTCACCTCCCATTTTTTGACGTCACTCGGCGGACCCGCTGTTGAGCAAGTTTCAACGCTCTGTTTGTCACGGCGCACTATTTTCCAAGATCAAACTCAGTCGGGTCCTACAGTATATATCTATACACGCGTGTGTGTGTGTGTGTGTGTGTGTGTGTGTGTGCGCGCTCCGCGCAGCACGGCTTTGCATCTAACAGACGGGGTTTCAGTTTCAGTTTGCAGCAGAGCGCGCGCACACACACACAGACACACAGCGGAGGAGAGATCACTGAAGTGACTTAAGTTAGCTGATTATTATAGTATAAGTATTAAAATATAAGAGCATTCCAGCACATGCTGGGCTGAGCACGGCTTTGCACCGGCGCTGCAGCTGAGCGCGCGCACACACACACACACACACACAGCGGAGGAGAGATCACTGAAGTGACTTAAGTTAGCTGATTATTATAGTATAAGTATTAAAATATAAGAGCATTCCAGCACATGCTGGGCTGAGCACGGCTTTGCACCGGCGCTGCAGCTGAGCGCGCACACACACACACACACACACACACACACACACACACACACACACACACACACACACACACACACACACACACAGCGGAGGAGAGATCGCTGAAGTGACTGTGTTGAAATAAGCAATGTTTTTTCCACTTTTACCAGTTGTGTTGGAACATCCGATGGCCATGCACGTGGGCATTGTTGCTTCAGCAATAGCTCTTGGGAATGTCAGCAGTGAAGTCCTCTGGAAATCTGAAATAATTATTGATGATCGCAGCTGTGTAGAACGGCTCCTATTGACTTTGCATGGAAAGCGGAGAGAAATACTGTCGCCGCTTCCGCTATTCCACGTCACAGGATGTGATGTCAAACGCCCCTTACTGCCCATATTTGGGCAGTCATGTCAGCCCCCATACACAGTGATTCAGACGACAATTTATGTTTTTATTTTCTTATTGATTAAAGATAAGTTCATTAAATAACCACAAATGTATTAGTTTTAGTTATAGCTAATGATACCCTGATTTTTCCTTGTTGACCGGACTTCCCCTTTAATATACTCTAGTCTAGGTAAATAAAGGTCACCTAAAACAGGATGAGCTAAAATTTATTCAGCCGTACATTAATTAATGCATGCACAGAGTGATTCAGAGTGGATTCACTAGACTAACCAAATCACAGCTCCTTGTTGCCAAACTTAAGGTACTGACATGAGACAATTAAAACGCAAAGGTATAAAATTGCAAAGGGCTGAAATGACCAAATAGCAGCAGCATTGGCAAACATAAAATGTAGTCACTTTATTTGCGTGAAAACTCTTTGGATTAAAGAATTTTATGTTCAAGGCTATTCATTGTTCTCATAATGCAGCTGCTGCGTTGTTTTTTCCCCAACTCAAAGAACAATTGTTTAAGTAATCGGGATCTCAACATTGACCGAGTTAATTGCCATCACAATTGGTTACCATGATTGAGCAGCTAGAAAAAAATATATATATGGAACAAAAATGGAAAAAAATGGTGGTGAAACATTTTACGTTTCATTCTTGTGTTTTTTATAGATCTCTTAATTTTTTAGGTCAGATTAAACTCCTCTGGGTCTGCACCAGAAGCTAATTATGTCTCCTGGGCCAAAATGTGCTGAATGAATTCACAATGATGAAATCGGACTGAAATCAACATTTTCAATAGTTCCTCAATCTAAAATGTTTTATTAAGACTAACACTACAAAAATTGTGCAACATTACTCACACTCAGTATCTATTATCTATGGTAACAACAAAAATACTGTCTCTGACTCAATCTGTAAATTTCACACCAAGGCATCAGGAAATACTTGGGGGGTTTCCTGATGCCTTGATGTCACCACACCCAAAAACATCTTAGCTATAAACTTTTTTTTTAATATGCGTGTAATAACCTTGACTGAGGGCACTGAAGGGTTAAAGTTGCTAAACTGGAGATAAGACTGAATGTATATTTAGTTTTTTCCACCTGAGAATACAGTCTCATGAGATAAAAAAAAAAATGTAACGGACACCAATAACTCACCAAATGATAATATTTCATATGAACGGGCTAGTCATAGCAGTAAAGGATCAAAGTGGATTTCATTAATATACTAAAGGCTTAGCTTGCATGTGCTCATGTGTGAAAAGGGCTATAAGTTGTGGGCAGGCTGGTTGGTGAGCAGAGTGCTACTCCAACTCACTATCCTGAGGGTCGACGTCAGTGTGCGGTGGGACCGGGGAGCTGCCGGTAAATTCTGAACTATTGCTTCTGCTGATACCACAACTGTCTGAAAGAGAAGTAGAAGGAAGCTCCAACGCCCAGAGGAACAAGACATAAAAAGTGACAGACAACTGTAGGAAGATGTACTTCTAAGTTTAGGAAAAAAAAAAAGAAAAAAAAAGAGAAAAACGAAAGCTGTAAGTTCAGACATACAAACCGCTGATGCAGCAGATCAAACAAGCTCGGGGAAGTAATGGGTCACAACAGTTCAATACTCAAACCATGAAGAAATCCTACTGAACAAAGCTTCTATTTATTCCTGTGTAATGTATGACAGCTTCTGTGATGAAAAGCCACAAATAGTGAGGCTTACCAGAAATCCTTATGACACAATAATTCTTGCTTACTTTTCACACCTTCCACTCAGATAGGAGCTCATGTTAATACAAGGGGAACTCCTAAATGAGCAAACTACAGGATTAATTACTGCTTTAAACTTGTTGCTGTGCATCAGGCCTCAAAGCCACCTAAACGCGATTCAAATCTGAAAAACAAAATAATGACTCGTTCTAACATTAAAACACTCTTAAGGGATGTAGCTAGATGCATGCATGTAATGTAGATGGTTATCTGGTCTTATGCTAAAACCACACAGAAGCTGCATCAACAGATTTGATTTTAGTCACACAAGACTGGGTGAAATCAAACTTTATCAATTCTGTGCTCATTGCTGATTCACTCTTACCCCTTCTTCTACGTCGGACTTCTCCTGCGCCCCCTGCATCGTCATCCCCTTCATCCATGTCCTCTGAGCCACTGCCTTCTGAGCCAGAGATCTCTTCACCTGGTGTTGCAGAAACATTTTTCGAAAAACATTCAGTCTTTGACGAATCAAAACCCACATCTGAGCTTTATTGGTTAGCCGTTTCGTATTTGGCTTCTTGCCTTCTTCCAATTTCTTCTTGAGCTCCTCGATCTCTTTCTGAAACTGCCGTAGAAGGGCATCCTTGGGATCCTCGTTGATTCTGGCTTTGTTTTTGATGTTTTTAGCCCGGTTAGCGTACCGCAGGGTACTGATGGTCTCGTCATAGTTGTAGTCTGCAGGGCCTATATTTGCACACTGGTAGGAAAAGGTTTGTTGTGTAAAATTTTAAGCTAAGGTCATCACTGGGTATGCGAACACAACAGGCCTGTTGATTGCACGGGGTCTCTTCACTTGGGCCAAACAAACCAAACAAGACCAACTACAACGGTTTACAGCCTTATAGACAGGTACATCTCAATAAAACAGATTACTGTTGAAAAGTTCACTTATTTCAGCTACTCAGTTGACTAAAGTAAACATAATATAGATTATTTACACACAGACTACTGTTTTTGTGCCTTCCTTTCTGGTAATTTATGATTATCAACTTAGAAGCTAATGAAAACACAACATTTAGAATTAGAATATCACATCAGATCAATAAAAAAAAAAATTTCAAACACATGAATGTGGGCTTGATGAAAAGTATTTGTCACGCCCGCTAAGGATCTTAATCATAAAAAGTACTCTTAATCTGACAAAGGAGCCTCTCTGGAAAGCATATTCCAATTTTACTAGGATGTACCTGTAAACCATAACAAGGTCTAACAAATGATGCGTGTGAGACATGACGTTGGCAAAAAAAAGGCTCCTGGTACGGTGTTCAAACTCTAGCTGTACCATCATGGTCTTGGAGTTTCCTCCCAGTGAATCCTGCAGCAAACGGGTCAGTTTGGAATTTCTGTAGGGAACGTGCGTGCTCTTTCCGTCCACCAGGGCAGAGATGACGTTCCCCAGGGTGGAGAGGGAGAGATTGATCTTCGTTGCTTCCTTCAAACGTTGACCTGTGGCTCCAGTTTTGCCTTGTCTTTCTGAACCCTATATTTGGGAAGACGCAAGCAGTAAAAGAATCGGCAACGTTTATATGACATATGTGTAGTGAGGCTTATATGCAAGTTTAGCTTTCAAATACAGTAGCTTTTTTTTTTTTTTTTTTTTTTTACTAAATACATACTGCCAGATCTACGAGATGAAGCTTTCCCATGCGCACGTGCTGGTTACCATCTACACCCTTCTCACTGCACTCGATGGTGATGGTGAAGATGGCATGAGAGCGGGAGCTGTGCTCATTCATGTTCGTAGCACCGACGGACCCTAGACGAACAAAAAGAAATACTGGTCAATTCAAACGTTAACATTTACAAATGCAGGCTAAAAGTAAAGGTTTGTAACGATCAATGGACATTGGGAATCTTGCAAAACGTCTGAATGAATGCACCTGCTCCTTTGTGCAGGGGAAGAGGATGATTACTGCCAGAGCCTAGAAAGTGAGCTCTAATGGGGTCACTGCTGTGAATGTCTGACCAAACCTTTAGACACAGGGGGGTCTGAGGACCCAACATCCTCTAGTAGGCCCTGTGCAGCTCAACTGGCATTTGTCAGAAAACACTGGAAATTAGCAGGTTTGGCACTGTCGCCCAGTTCTTTTCACAGATGAGAGCAGGTTCACTTTGAGCTCATGTGACAAACACGAAAGGGTCTGGAGGAGCTGCGGTGAGCGTTATCCTGTCTGCAACATCATTCTGCACGATCTGTTTGGTGGTGGGTCAGTGTTGTTCTGGAGAGGCTTATCCATGGAGGGACACACAGACCTGTACAGGATAAACAACGGCACCCTGACTGCCATTAGGTATCAGGGTGAAATCCGTAGACACGTTGTTAGACCCTTTGCTAGAGGAGGGTGTCCTGGGTTCCTCCTGGTGCATGGCAATACCAGGCCTCATGTGGCAAACGTATGCAAGCTGTTCCTGGAGGATGAAGGAATTGATACCGTTGACTGGCCTCTCTGCCACCCTGACCTAGATCCAACAGAACATCTCTGGGGCATCATGTCTAGGTCCATTCAACGCAAGTAGGTTGCACCTCAGACTGTCCAGGAACACAGTGATGCTCTGGTCAGGATCTGGGAGGAGATACCCCAGGACACCATCCATCATCTCATAAGAAGCATGCTCCAAACTTGTCAGGCATGCTTACAAGCACGTAGGGGCCATACAAACTGCTGAGTACCTTTTTGATTTCCTGCAGTGACCTTTCAGCTAATTACTCTGATGCATTTGTTGTTCAGTTTCAGTTTCTCTGTGACTTCGGGTTACTACCCTCTGTAGGTTGATAACCTTCTTTTTCATCAAATGATGGGGCATCCTTTTGTTCCTAACACCTTTTCACATCGGTATGGATATCCAGCATGTTTTTTTTCCAGTTGAGATCAGATGTGTTTTCAGAGTGTAACTAAAATCTTTTGAGCTGTGCACAATATCTATCTTATAAGCTGAGCTGCGTACCATTCTGATGTATGGCACTCCCTGAGTATTTTTTCTTAATCCAATAAAGGAGTATTAAGTAACAATCATAAAAAGATGTTTCAAGATCAAATAGATTCAGCAAAGTATCACATCTGATTAAAACTCACCAACATCATATGATAATTAGACTGCTCTATTACTAAATTCATTGTTAAGAGAGGGTAAAATGATTACTGGTTTTAAAGATAACTGCGATAACATTTCTGACGATTAGTAACAGTAAAACTGTATGTGATAACCGCTACATTAAAAGCAAATAAGCTTTGAACACACCATGTGACCCACAAAGAGCACCAACTATTTAATGTATCTAAATGTTGAAAATCAAAGATGTCCAAGGTTTTTGTATTGGCTGAAAAGACATGTGTGGCGGCCATTTTTTTTTTTTTACTACACAAATAAATGAACATTTAGTACCTAAAATAACTTACTTTTAGGAGTAGTTTAACTTCAATGTACTTTTTCATTTAACTTGAATAATATTAAGAAATATCGCTGCTCTTGAGTAAAATGTATGGCAACTCTACCCATCATGAGAAACTTAATTGAATTGTTTTAACAACAAATCTACCAGAGAGACATTTACAGTTCATGTTAAATTGAGATTTCTTGTTTATACACAAGCTTTGTTTTTTTTATGTTATTTCCTATTTGGTGGTCAAGTGAATATACTGTAAACAGTACATATTTTCAGTGGAAGGACTGTTCTAACAAATATATATTACCTACTGTGGGTATTGGTTTCATAAGCTTGGGGTAGAAAAAATGGATTTGGAAAAGTGTTTCTTCTGCATTCATTTTTTTGGAATTATGTTGTTTTTGTATAACTTTTATTTTAGTCTTTAAGATTCTAGAATTTGCACATAATCTTATATTTTTGTCTCTCTGGTTATCTAATTTTTAAATATCAAATCAGATGTTATGATCAAACAACTACTACTTAAGTAGCCATTTTACCAAACACTTAAATGAATAAAGCTAAAGCATTTTACTTTAATGTGTTTTATTAAGCTATGACTGCTACTGCTGTCATGGCTGTCATGTCTGTGTGGAGGTATATTATGTAGAGAGAGCCAGGAGAGGGACGTAAACAGCAGACGAGTGTCTGGAACGTTGTTTTCATGATTACAGGTACTGAAATCCAATAAAGTGGACGCTAACCGGTGCACAAGCAGTTTGTAAATTTGCCGTGAACGATAATGCGATGAACGAAAAGCTAGCACCACAATTATCTGTTTTTTGGGATTAGCGCGACTGTGCCCACCACTGCTGTTCTGTTATGGTTAAAACTTGGATACCGTTAGACGACAAGAGTGATCCAATATCCAGCCAGATATAATCAGTGACGTTCTATTCCGTTGCATTACTCCAACATGGAAAAATACCAACTCAAATAACACACTTATTATGACATTTATACCCATAAGGGGTGGATGTGAGCTTCTGACTGCGGTAGTATTTCTCGCAGCAACAGAGTCGTTCTATGTACTGTGTTGCTTTTTTTAAACAGATGAATAGTGTTTGATAATTTATTCAATAGTTCTGCTTACGGTTTTTGTGGCCCAGTGTCATAATCCTGTCCATATCGTCAGCGTTGTTTACAACATAACCAGAGAGGTCTTTGATGTACACGCCAACATCTGGTCTTTCTTTGACCTATAAAAAAAAACCAGGTCGTTATCAAAGAAAACTGCAACAGTTGCAAACCCAAATTTAAAGCTACAGCAAAGACAAATGATTAAGGTGCCTTTTAGGACATTATAATCAGTCACTACATATCAAGATCCTTTTACCTCAAGCCTCTGCAACTGGTCTTTGCCCAGCAAGTCCCGCACTTCCTCGTTGTAAATCTCTAAGTAGGAAACACGAACTAAAAATCTGTTGAAGGCAAAATTAGAAATCAAATAAAATGGTTGAATATGCAATGAATAAATCACAGTGGAGACCAGTGAAAGAGGCCTGTGTACATATAATATATAGAAGTTTTTACTCTGCTTACACAATGTAATACATGGGAAAATCTTTACCTCTCCCGAGGTTATAAGCACAATGATATTTATGTAGCTGCAACTAATATGTAGGACATATTATGGACAGAGCTTGGCAACATGTTTACGATTATGGCTTGCTTAAACAACACGACTTCCGAAAAGAAAGCAAGGCATTCTGTTTTAAACTTTAAATAAGGTTACGTGTATTAGTTATAGTTGAGTAATTTTCCTAAATGACGATCAAAGCTGTTTATCAACCAATGAAAAACCTCGTCATTATCAGCTGCAAGAAGAAGGAAAGGTATTAAACCACAATCAGAACAGGCGATGCCAAGTTAAGTCTTAAAGTTTGTAACAGCTGTCAACCAACCCAGACAAAGCACTAAGGACTACGCTAATTTCTAAAAACAAGATCTTATTTTTTTTATTCCTTGGATGAGTTTCTAGATTGTTAAAGCAAATTGTATTTATAAACTGAGTGTTGTTAAACATCCTAATCCTTCTCTAGAACGGTTAGGATGTTTCCCCTGGTGTTCTCAAATCTCTTCTTTTAAGAAGGGACTTTTGAACACCATCATTCTCCAGAAACGCAATCTTAACTAGCTTTCATCACTGCTAAGGCAAAGATAATGTTCACATTAAGTTCTCAAATCTGCTTTCCAGCAGTGTCTGGAGATGTATTTCCTCATTATTGCCCCTCAAACCTAGGGTTGGGTATTGTTAAGAACCTCACAGTTTGATTCAATATCGATTCGATTTTGATTTAAATGTTTTGATTTTGATTTATTTTGTAAGAAGCATACAATTTAAGAGTATCTGTGTTGTTAGTTACAATTTAGAAATGTATTTAAATGTTGTCTATATGAACAGCCATTATACACCACCTGGCCAAAAAAACAAGTCGCCACCTGGATTCAACTAAGCAAATAGGTACGAGCCTCCATATTTACTCCCTAAGTACTGCATGGAGGATTATGTTGCAGCTGGCAACAAGTTATTTAACCCCAACTGGTGCAATGAGTTGCTTCTCATTTCAGACGTCAGTCTGTTTCAGAAGCGTCAAATCATTGGCATGCATCAAGCAGAGAAAACATCTAAGGAGAATGCAGTAACCACCAAAATTGGGTTAAGAACTGTCCAACGCATTATTATAAAACTGAAAGGTTTACTCTGGTCCAGAGTGATGGGCGCATCAGAGTAAGAAGCGAGGCAGGTGAAGTGGTGCACCCATCATGCCTACTGTACAGTACAAGCCTGTGGGATCAGTGCTGTGATCTGGGGTTGCTGTAATTGGTCAGGTCCAGGTTCAGCAACAGTATGAGCTCAAAGAAGGAGGTCAGCTGACTACCTGAATATACTGAATGACCAGGTTACTCCATCAATGGATGTTTTCTTCCCTGATGGCACGGACATATTCCAAGATGACAATGCCAGGATTCATCAGGCTCGAATTGTCAAAGAGGGGTTCAGGGAACTTGAGACATCATTTTCACACATGGAGGGGCCACCAGAGTCCAGACCTTAACCCCACTGAGAATCTTTGGGATGTGCTGGAGAAGGCTTTGAGCAGCAGGCAGACTCTACCATCATCAATGCAAGAAAAATGAATGCAAACACTTGGTGGAAATAAATCTTGTGACACTGCAGAAGCTTATCGAAACAATGCCACAGAGAATGCATGACGTAATCAAAGCTAAAGGCGGTCCAACGAAATATTAGAGTGTGACCTTTTTGTTTTTGGCCAGACAGTGTTATTCTGTGCCTACATTATTTTGGGGGATATAAAAATCAACATGGAGCACAAAAGTGAAAATATGACAGTACTGTATTAACATTGAAGCAAAAGTGCATATAAACCAAAATTATTCTACTTTCCTCTGAGAAACTCACAATCTTTGAACAATAACCTCTGGAAATAAAGCATTACCACAGCTCTATTTGTGATGAACATAGAGAGAAAAAATAAGATGATTACAGTACATACTGGCCTTTCAACAGTTGGGAGGAATTTTTTAAATAAAAAACATACAAAGCAGTATATATCAGCTACAGTGCTAAAGTGACAATTTCTATTCTCACATGGCCTATAGAATATACAGCAACAACATACAGTATATAGCCTATAATGTAAACTATAACAAAGCCCCAGTTTCATTCCTTGCAACAAAATAACTTCTAAACTTGAACCTAATGAGAAACCTCTGCAGAAACTGACTGCTTTCTACTACACTATCTATAATCTTACCACTCTCTAGCATTTTATAATATTCATCTGGTAAAAGCCAGAATCGTTTGAATGCGTTGCTGCACTTGCTGGATTGCAGTACAGTGCAGTGTTGAATCGATATTTTTACTCACCCCTATTCAAACCTCTTCACATTTTGTTGAGTTAAACAAAACTTCCTATTTTTTTCTGAAAGGTGAGGGGGGGGGGGGGGGTTGTGATAGACCAACACCAAATATAAAGTGAAAGCAAAATGATGCATTTAGAAAAAAAAAAAAAAAAAAGATAAAAATAGAAGTGTGCGTTCCATATTTGCAACAATTGCCTTACCCTGACACCCCTAAACAGAAAACGCTGCAGCAAATTCCCCTCAGATGTTACCTGACTGGTAAACAGGAGCCATTAGTCAGGAAACAGCATCATGAACACCAACGACACAAAGAATAAATAACGTGGTGTGAACTCCACAAATCAGGCCTTTAGAGAAGAGCGATAAAAAGAAAGTCATTAGAAGTTGTAATTGCAGTTTCTACACGCCCAAGATGTGTACGTGTTCAAGTGAGACCAAAAGTGAATTTTTGGTCTACATTCACACCAAAAATTGAGGTCGTCCCTGTGACATTGAGGGAGTGGAAGAGTGGGCGATTTTCTATGACGAACATGAACACAGCATAGCACGCACAAGAGTGTGATGACGTCAGTAGCCGCTGGTCCAACAAAGCAAGAAGCCGATTACGCTCGCTGCGATATCTGTGAGGTGAAGTGCAAGGCCAGCGGCGGGAATACTTCTAACCTGAGGAAGCACCTGGTCACTGCTGCCAATTTAGCAAATTTATCGCTATATGTAGCGACTTTTCAGACCCACCCAGTGACGCACTTTCAAAAAAAGAGTGTACCGGGTATGGGTACCGTATCGCGTTCAAATGTGAAAGGGACCCATCCCTACTTACAAAACCGTATGGCCAGAGGACACTGGAACGCTAAAGTATAAATGTGTTAGAATCCTCCGGTCAAGGTCCAGACCTGAATTTATTTTAGATTCTGTGGAGCAACAAAAACTGATGTTCACAGACACGCTACAGCCAATCTGGCTGAACTTAAGCTATTTTGCAAGAGGGGCAAAAATGTCAGTCTCTAGATGTGAAAACTTTAATTAGTAAAGCCTAGATTTGCTTTATCTTTAGGTTTGTGGTTGTCAAGTGATAGAATGTGGAATGGAGTATGAAAATGTTTGCTAGGCAGTGTATATTCATTTCCTCAGATGTTGCCCACAGCTTGAATTCATACCTGGTGTCGCCCTCTGCCTTGGCAATGTGTCCAAAAATATGGGCAAAAGAATTAGGAATGATCCCTCGGAGTTCTGGTACTGCCCTGACACCCTCCATGGTGAAGGTTTTTCCTGTGCCAGTTTGCCCATATGCAAAAATTGTGCCTAAAATGGGGAATCAAAGAACAAAATCCCATCATTCAATATAAAATGGGTTGTGAAAACCGAAAATGACAAATTGTCAACGTTAGCTTTAGGAGGGATATACATGTTTGTTATAACCAACATTCCGGTAATATCTGCGATGACTGATAGTTAACCGATTAAGACAGAGCTGGTTTAAACAAATAGTATCAGAACAACTGTACCATTATAGCCCTCTAACACTGAGTCAACGATGGGGCGGGCTGTGAGGTTGTAGACATCCAGTTGCTTGCTGTCTGGTCCAAACACAGTGTCAAAGGTGAATGTCTTAGGAAGATCGTGGGGGTTCTCCAGTTTGTTCACTGTGATGGTCCCACGCATCTCGTCCACTACCACGGCCTGCTTGTGGGCCATCATCTTCTCCTTCTGGTTGAGGGGACGACATCTCACCACGACTTTGACATTATCGCTGACTTCCTGTTTCTCAGCCTTACTGCTCTGAAATGGGGAAAACAAAACGAATACGTTGACAGATGGACTTTTGGACATAGCTGGCAAACAGGGCGCGATGTGCAGCATCTCACAAGCGTGAGTACACCCCGCAAACTCTTGTAAATATGTTCTTATGTCATATTACATCAAATAGGTCTGCATGGCTGTCGCCCTAGAAGGAAAACTCTTCTAAAGGATGCACACGAAAACCCAGTTTGCTGAAGGCATGCGGAATGAGGACGTGGATTATTGGCACCGTGTCCTGTGGTTTGATGAGACCAAGATAAACTTCAGGCCATCAGGTGAGGAGTACAAAGACATATAGACTATAGTCATGCATGGTGGTGGGAGTGTCATGGTTTGGGGCAACGTTAGTGCCGCCAGCTGTAGAGAGCTACAGTTCATTGAGGGAACCATGAATACCGACAGGCCATGATGCTCCCTCCCTCCAGAAACTGCAACATGCGGTACTGCAATATGCTACCGGCCCCAGACACACCTCCAAGACAACCCCCTGCCTTGCTAAAGAGACTGAGGGCAATAGTGTTGTACGGGCCAAGCATGTCTCCGAGCCTAAACCCTATTGAGCATCTGTGGGGCATTCTCAAATACAGGAGCTGGTCATATAATTACAATATCATGAGAAAACTGATTTCTTTTTTCAGTAATTCCTTTCAAAAAGTGAAACGTGTATATTCTATTCATTCATGACACACAGACTGATATAAAAATGTTTATTTCTTTTCATTTTGATGATTATAACTAATGAAAACCCCAAATTCAGTATCTCAGAAAACTAGAATATTGTGAACAGATCCAATATTGAAGACACCTAGAGCCACGCTCTAATCTGCCAATTAACTCAAAACACCTGCAAAGGCCTTTCAATGGTCTCTCAGTCTGGTTCAGTAGGCGACACAATCATGGGGAAGACTGCTGACTCGGCAGTTGTCCAAAAGACGACCACTGACACGTTGCACATGGAGGGCAAGACGCAAAAGCTCATTGCTAAAGAGGCTGCTGTTCACAGAGCTCTGTCTCCAAGCGCATTAATAGAGAGGCGAAGGGAAGGAAAAGATGGGGTAGAAAATAATTAACATTTAATACAAAATCTATAGGGATTGTGAAGAGGAAGATATGATATGCCAGACCTAACAATGCAGAAGAGCTGAAGGCCTCTATCAGAGCAACCTGAGCTCTCATAACACCTGAGCGGTGCCAGAGACTGATGGACTCCATGCCACGCCGCATTGCTGCAGTAATCCAGGGGAAAAGGAGCCCCAGCTAAGCACTGAGTGCTGCACACGCTCATATTTTTCATGCTCATACTTTTCAGCTGGCCAACATTTCTGGAAATCCTGTTTTTGTATTGGGCTTAAATGTGCATAGCCACAATATTTAACTTTAAATTCATACGTCAGTAGCTCACTCTGGTTGCATACAACCAGAGTTTTTATGAAAGATTATAATGTCGTGCTGGCATATTAGTTTTTATTTTGATGTTTTATGCATTGTTGCTACTCAATTTGCTACAGAAACAGTTTTTTGTCTCTTTTTAAGCATATAACGTGGTTATATACCCTTAAGAAATATTCTAACTTTCTGAGATACTGAATTCGGGGTTTTCATTAGTTGTCAGTTCTAATCATCAAAATTAAAAGAAATAAACACTTGAAATATATCAGTATGTTTGCAATTAATATAAAATACAAGTTTCACTTTTTGAATGAAATAATTGAAGAAAAAAAAAAATCTACTTTTTCATGATACTCTAATTATATGACCCGTCCCTGTAGATGGTGGAGGGGCACACGGTCTGTAACATCCAGCTGCTCTGTGATGACTTAACGGAGGAAGAGGACTCCAGCAGAAACCCCAATGCACTTCAGGCCCAAGAGACTTAAGGCATGCTGCAAAATAATGGTGGGCACACAAAATATGGAAACTTTGGACACAATTTGGACCTTTTTCACTAAGAGGTTTCCGCCCTTTATTGCCAGCGGTTTAGAGATTAACGACTGTGTGTCGAGTTTGTTAAGGATTTCTAACCTTGCAGTTCTGGGACCTAAAGCAGCAACGTCAGCTCTTCTTGCATTAGGCTGGAGAATACAGATGGTTATTGTGGACACTGATTCAGTAACTGTAGTAAGACTGTGGTCATGTGCTGACACAGACATAAAATATGTTTATCCGGGTAGATAACGTAAGAGATATAGTACTTTATAGTTTGCTCGGATTTATAAATACAAAAGGACACAAAGTAGTCATTTTCTGCCAATTGGGATCTGTTCTGGTTATGCATGGTACCAAAGAAACCCACCAATGTTTCTATCAAAGGAGTGTTTTGAGTCACTATTTCTAATGAAGGACTTAGGTCCAGTAGACACAAGAGAACCTTCTGATGCATCATTGTAAAAGCTAAGTAAAGGGGTTAGTAGTGTGGTTGAATCTTGACAAAAAAAAACCGCTTGAAGTTTTTTTTTTTTTTTTATCTGAAAAAGGAGGAGTTACGATTGTTGATGCTTATGGTTTCTTTCAAAGAGATTTGATCGCTGCAGTTTTCAGGATGTGGGGGGAAAAAAAGTTAGTAGTTTTCTGCAAGGTTTCAGGGGGCAGCACATCTGAAAACAACTTGTTGGCAGTTTTCTATTAAAGGTGCATAATTCAACGGTTTGAAATTAATCTACATTCACTAAATATTCTAGAGGTCACAGATAGCTTGTCCTCAGAATTGTGTCTGTTAAATAATCAGCAAAGTTCAGGCCCAGGAGACTTAAGGCATGCTGAAAAATAATGGGGGGCACACAAAATATGCAAACTCTGGACACAATTTGGACCTTTTTCACTAAGAGGTTTCCCCCGTTATTGCCAGCGGTTTTAGAGATTAATGATATAATGTGTCGAGTTTTTTGAGAGGACAGAAACTTTGCACTGTTATACAAGCTGTACACTGACTACTTTACATTGTATCAATGTGTCATATCTTCACTGTTGTCCTATGAAAATGTAGAACATATTTTCAGAAAGGTGAGGTGAGTACGTACACAAGCAACCTTTTGGACACACCCGATAACGAAACTCTGAAATTTTTAATTTGGGCATATTTATTCAATGAGAACAAAAGTCCCCTGTTAAGAAACAATTATTTCAAAAATAATAATGATAATAATCAATCCCCAGTGGAACGATTAACAACCCCTTTTAAATGTATGTAATGGATGCATTGTTTTAATCTATTTAACCTACTTATTTAAAGTGGATTAGATTGACAAGGAACTTCTCATTCATAATTCTTGACTTTGTTTTGTCTTTTGCAGTATAAATATGAGGTAAAACAGAGGCTCATTTCGTTCATCAACAGCCAAAAGGGTTGGATGAGGAGGACCTGTGTTTATTGTGCCACCCCACACAGCGAGCAGGATGCCCTCCAGTGATCTGCATCTTAAACGCTGTTTTATTCCGTTGCTCTTCCTTTGCAATTACACTAAGTTACATAGATTTAAAAATCACCACATAAAAAAAGCATTAAATATATGTTTATTTTACATAAAGTTAAGGTGGGCTCTGACTCTTCGAGTTCAAAGGTCAGCACTGATAGCCCTTAGTATGATACGGTACCAATGAAGTAGCCCTCAGTTTTAAACAGGTTGGTGACCCCTGGGCTACATGCTGATCAGTTAGTTGGGAGGCATGCCAGAAAAAAAACAAGCATTTTCTGTTCTAACATCACAAAAAATTAAAGCAGGGGTGCCAAATTCCAGTCCCAGAAGAGGGCCGGTGTCCTGAGGTGTCCCTTGGCCAACACACCTGAATCAGGCGGCTAAATTAGCTCCTCAGCATGCAGGCAAAGGTCTCCAGAGTCCTGCTAACGACCTGGTTGTTTGACTCAGGTGTGTTGAAGCAGAGACACCCGACCTCGATGCCTGGAACTGAAGATCCCTGATAAAGGGATGAGAGGACGCAGGACTCTGGGTAACCTAGACCAAGGGATCTCCATCATCGATCTCCAACCCAGCTGACTCGAATGGAAGATTCATTTGATTCAAGTGTGTTGGAACAGACTGATCAGAGAAATTGCCAAACTTTATTCTCTTTTTTTTTTTTTTAAATGCTCCAGTCCTGTGAAGCGTTACCGCAGAAGACTATGAGCTTATTGTTGCATAAGGAACTGACAATAACTGCACAAAGAGTGATTTTCTTAAAGCAATTATTAACACGTGATTTTTTTATTATTCGCACAGGAAACTAGTATTTAAATTAAAGGTAGAACATTTGTAAAAATTTGCATTGCGATATTATTTTTGCTATAAAATATGAATTTGCTGGATTTTACGTGTCTTTATCAGGGCTTCCGTCGTCCGCATCTACATATACACGCCACAGCCCGTCGTCTTACAGCTACAGATAAGCAGACACAAATTATATACGTCCATCGGAGCCGAGTAGTTTCAATTACTGCGCGAGGCTTTTAACGTTTCCGTGTCTTGGCAACGGCTAACTGGTAGGCTAACTGTGCTAACCGGGGTTAGCATCACATCAACAGAGGAAGGGAGGAACCCTGCTTAGAAACCACTCACACAAAAGGGCAAACAGGCGTGGCGACTTACCGGCATGGTGAGGACGTAGACTATGTTATATATAGTGGATTCTACACGCTTGTGGTGGTTCTGTTCGTTTGACTTTGGGTTACTGTTCGTTGAATTAATGCACTAGCGACGTTGTCATCCTCTTCTGCAGCTCATAGCCATTGGCTTGTTGTGAAGGTCTCGTCTAGTCGGTGTGCGCATGCGCGTCCATCCAACTGTTTCGACAGGACACAGTAAATGGATCACGGTTTCCATATAGCAGACATAAAATTAATATTTATTAGCATGCTTTTTCAGACCTTAATTCGGTAACTCTGCAATGTATTGAAACATAATTTCAGTTATATTAATAGCAAAAAGGGTTGCTGTAAAAAATAATCTTCAAAACTTTAAAATGCAGACACATTTATTGGCAGTTCAGTTAAGTGTTGATTTCTAACCTTGCAGTTCTGGGACCTAAAGCAGCAACGTCAGCTCTTCTTGCATTAGGCTGGAGAATACAGATGGTTATTGTGGACACTGATTCAGTAACTGTAGTAAGACTGTGGTCATGTGCTGACACAGACATAAAATATGTTTATCCGGGTAGATAACGTAAGAGATATAGTACTTTATAGTTTGCTCGGATTTATAAATACAAAAGGACACAAAGTAGTCATTTTCTGCCAATTGGGATCTGTTCTGGTTATGCATGGTACCAAAGGAACCCACCAATGTTTCTATCAAAGGAGTGTTTTGAGTCACTATTTCTAATGAAGGACTTAGGTCCAGTAGACACAAGAGAACCTTCTGATGCATCATTGTAAAAGCTAAGTAAAGGGGTTAATAGTGTGGTTGAATCTTGACAAAAAAAAAAAACGCTTGAAGTTTTTTTTTTTTTTTTTATCTGAAAAAGGAGGAGTTACGATTGTTGATGCTTATGGTTTCTTTCAAAGAGATTTGATCGCTGCAGTTTTCAGGATGTGGGGAAAAAAAAAACCTCAGTGAAAAAAAAGTTAGTAGTTTTCTGCAGGGCTTCAGGGGGCAGCACATCTGAAAACAACTTGTTGGCAAGACAGCAGGTGGCAGATTGCAGGTCCTGAGCAGTTTTTTTTTATTAAAGATGCACAATTCAACTGTTTAAAATTAATCTACATTCACTAAATATTCTCGAGGTCACAAATAGCTTGTCCTCAGAATTATGTCTGTTAAATAATCAGCAAAGTCACTGAAGGATTTGTAGGATAGGAGTCCAGGAGGGTTCTCCTGCCTGTCAACAACGACTGTCTTGCCCTTTGTAAGTCCTGTATGTGAATATGAGGACTCTCGTTGAAAATGTCATAATGGGCCTGGAGCTAAGTTTTCTTTCTTCACCTGCATTTAATTCCCCTACACTTTTTTTTGTTCTAACTACTGTGCCCTTCCTTCAAGGTACCTTTTTCCTTTCCCTTTGGTCTTTGTTGGGCCAATTTAATTCATAACCTCCATAATACTGGAACTAAACAATTCACAAGTTCATCAATGTGGGTTGAAGAAAAGTTGGGTGTTGGAAGAAAAAGAACAAAACGTTAACTCTTCTGGAAGCATACTTTATTTGCACAAAAGCATTACAGATAATTTACTTAATTTCTCTAAATATATACAAATATATATATATGTATATATATACTTCCTTTTTCTTGGTGGGTTTTTAAAAAGGCACTCACCATAGTGTGTAACAGATAAAGCAAGGATCCTGAAGTGGGGTTTTAGTGCAAAACTTGAATAGTATCACGTGTCACTAACATGCGCACACATTGCAGAACAGAAAATATATCTCTGGAGACTTTACCCACGCTCTCACATCCACTCCGGTCCAAAAAAAAAAAGAAAAAAAAAAAAGAAAACTGTTTCATATGATTGTCATCTGGCAGGGTTGGGTTTTGGACATTAACGCTCCTTTTGTTGAGTTGGTCCATTTAGTCATTTGGCAATTTGGACAGATATAATAGGAATATTCATAAATTCAGCCATAATACACAGTCAGCTGAGCCTCTCAAGGGCTTGAAGAATAGCGTTGTGGAAAATGCCCGTCTGTCCGCTGCTCTCCTGCGTGAGGAGGATCCGCCCGTCAGGCCGGGGTCTGTGGACCAAGACCACCTCTCCTTGAAGCAGACTGAGCTCTGAGTCTGTCTGGGCTAAATGTGTTGTGGCCACTCTGTGTCTTGAAAAGACAAAAAGACATCAGACAGTCGGATCAATAATGGCTCAGAAGTGTGTTCATTTGCGGGAGTGGAGACCCCAAACTGAAGTTTACCTGATGGGGCTGAACTGAGCAGACAGGGCCGACAGCGACGGCTGGGAGTGGAACGGTTTCTGTGGGTTCGAGTTAAGATCGGGGACGGCCGTCTCAAAGCCCTTCCTAAGAACCGGACCTTTTCCTTCTCTGAGAATGATCCCTGGGCCGTCTCTTCCCATGGTGAGAGATGGGGCCCACACCTCTAGAGGGAGGGGTCCAGGACGGCAGTTTGAGTGGACCTGCGAGCCCGATGACCAGGAGGAGGTCCGATGTCTTGGAGGAGGAGACTCTTCATCTGTCAGGAACCGCACTGATTTTGGAGGCTTGGGAAATGCAAAGATATGTTTAACCAAGTAAAGAGCACCAGAACCTGGAAAGAAAGACAAACATAACCTTGACGTTACCTTATCTGTGCTGTTTTTCTGTGAGTCAGGTTTGACCAGAATCGACTGAGGCGCATTTGCAGCAGACTGCCTGTGATGATGAAACGCTGCTTCTTGCGAAGCGCCAAAGTCCCTGCTCTTCGTGAAAGCAGCAGCAGAGGGCGCTGCTGGCTCGGTCATCCAGCCGTAAGGTTTATAGTTGGATGGGAAGCTGCTGTTTCTCTTTCTCTGCAGGGCAGGTGAATACCCCGACGCCTGGACTTGTGCAAAAGGTTGCGAGTTGTAAGAGGACATATGGGAGGGATGGTTTGCAGCTGAAATAAATAAGAGGTACATTTTGCTTTACAACCACCAGACCAAACATCCTGGTGAAGCAGAAGCAGCCCATGGTTAGACATTTATTTCTCACTGACCTCTTTGCGGGTTGAAAATACGCCTCACAGAGTCCCAACCTTGAGACGTCCCATAGAAGGACGGTTTAGCAGCTCCACTGGAGGACACAGCATGCTGTGCTCCATTTGGCATGGATGAAACCTGTCCTGATGAGAATTTTGTTCCATCACTACCTACCCTGTCGAGAGCAAGGACCACAGTGGGACTCTTTGCCGTGGTGGGTTTCTTCCCAGACACTGTGCTGTAATGCGAGGACGCATTGGCTGCTTTGGTGTCCAGAAGTCTGGCTGAGGTTCTGTAGTTAAGCAAAAATACATGTAAAAAAACAAAACAAAAAAAAACTTCACCTTAAAAAAGTATTCATAACCTGTGAAGTTGTTCACATCTTCTACCCAAACAAGTGTTTTTATGTGATGGATTTAATAGACTTAACCCACTACACCTTGGAGAGATGGACTATATATATATTATATATATATATATATATATATATATATATATATACAAATTTTTTAACAAAACATAGAATTAAGTGTGGTATGCACTTTTATTCAGCTCTACCAGTCTTGTACTCCTTAAAAACATTTTTATATCAAACGTGTGATTTAGTCCGAGTATAAATCCATCTGTTCTGTGAAGTTCCCCAGAGGTTTTCCAGGACAACATCAGTGCACAAATAGGATCATGAAGACCAACAAACACCTAAATTACCAGGCTGGGCAAGGAGAGTATTTAGAAAACAGCCAAGAGGATCTGGGTTACTCTGGAGAAACTGTAGCTGTCTACAGCTCAAGGCAAGTGAAACACAATTCATGCACAAGGTAATCCAAAGTGCCTTACAGGACATCAAAGGAAAGACAAAGAATTACCTTAAAAGGAGAGATATTAATATTAATGTCATACAAAGCATCACACAGAAGCAACAAATGTTACAACTCCAGACTTTAGAAATGTAATTTTCAAGTTGTATCCCATCCAAATCTAGTCTTCAGTCTCACGCTTCAACAAACTATTCATTAGTAAAATTCTTGGATCAAAATCTTCTGCACAGAAAATGTTTTCCTTCCTGATCTAAAGAAGAAAACAGTTTCTGCACACGTCATGTTTTCAGGGAGTTTGTTCCATCTTCCAGAGCTAAGAGAGAATGATCGGGACGGCGCCTCCCTCCCTTCATGGCACTGCTCGTAGACGCTGCATGACCAGGGCTCAGACAACCATAAAAGACCCCTCCCAGCTCCAACATGGACTGCTCTTCCTGCTGCCCTCTGGCAAGAGGCTCAGCAGCTTAAAATGTAGAACAACCAGATTCCAAAGCGGCTTCGTTTCACACGCCATAAGACTGCTGAACTCCCAATAACCCCCGCCACCCCTCCCTTATATACAGAACTAGTCGCTATCCATGGACTCTGTGAACTCTACTGCACCAACTGTACTATAAGCATCATCATCAATCTTTACTGAATCAGGATAAGACTCCATGAGATCAAAGATCTGTTTTACAAGAATGTCCTGACAATGAGACAGGTAAATGTTTAGTTACAACAAACACTGTACAATATCACTAACACCATTAAATAAAACCCACGCTTCTAAAATCAGTTTAAACAGTGGCTTATAGATTTTGTTTCAGCTAAATCATTTATAAGACCCCTGAAGGTATAAAAAGAGACCGGCTCTTTCAAATGAAGTTCACCCTGAAGCAGATTCCAGGCCAATTGTGCTGCAAAATGTAATGCTTTTGTACCAAATTTAGTGCAGACTCTAGGCACAGTCAATAAAAATATGTGCTGTGAGCGCAGGTGATACAACCCTGTAGGCTTCTGATGGATAAGGGAAATCAAATAATGTACTGTTTATTGTTGGAATACATCCCGCTGCTACATAAACTTGCACTATTCATATTGCCTTTCACATAACTCTCCTAAAAAATGACAATTATATTTATGTTTGTCCTTTGTTTTGTTTTCTTCTGGTTTTACTCGGAGCCTTGCCACGAAATCTTGCTAAGATGTACATTGTGAATGTGCAGTTGAATGACAATAAAGTCTAAGTAGCATAGAAATACATGCTGACTGGCCTAGTTTTAAATATCTATCTATCTATAGATCTATATATGCTCAGGAACTATAGTGGCTGTCTGCGGGGATCGAACCGGGTTCTTCTCAGACCCTCCCACGCTGCTCTAACCACTAGGCCACCACTCCCCCAGTTCTGTCTGAGAAAGACTGAGCAAGCAAGATTGTCAGAACCTGAAAGGTCTATATATGGTCTGTACTTGACAATCTAACTAATGTATTTAAGCCCAAGAGCATCTGGTGTTTTATAGACAAATAGCAAAATTTTAAAATCTATTCTCTGACAAAGAGGAAGCCAGTCCAGTGATTGAAGAACTGGTCTGAAACGATGTTTTTTCCTTGAGTTGGTCAGGACTCTGTAAGCAGCATTTTGGACGACCTTCAGCTGCCGGACATCTTACAAAGATCAGTATGCATACTTTTGCAATAATCTAACCTAAACAAAGGCATGCAACAGTTTTTCTGTGTCCTTCAGGAGAATCTCCTAACAAGGCAACTATCACTCATTCACAAATTCACTTCACAAATCTGGCATTTATGGATAAATGGCAACTAGAAAGTAATTGTTTTAAAAAAAAGAAAAGTCAGAAAATGCCAGAGCTTCAATGGAATGGATTAGATCAAATCAAATCATATTCATGTTTTAATATGGACCAGTCAAAGTTCAGGACTAAATCCAGCTGAGATTAGAAAGAGCTGGAAGGTGATTTCCACAGGTTCTCCAACCAATCAGACTTAGCTGAGACACGCCCTGACAGACTTGCAGCTGTAACTGCAGTGAAAGGTGATTTTACAAAGCATCGACTCAGGAGAACAAATGCACACCAAACGTTTTAAATTTGTAAAATATTTTGAAAACCACAACTTCCTTTTTTTCAATTTCACAAACAGGCATTACTTTGTGTTAGTCCGTCACATTAAACCCAAACGAAGTGGGGTTGTAACATGATAAAAATGTGTATTAAGATCTTCTGTGATACATTACAGGGAGATTTTAAAATTTTCTTTCCCCTATGTGTTTATAAATGTATTGAGCACTGAGCACTTTAATAAAGCTTTTGATTTGTACATGTCTAAAATACATGACTTGAGTCTTCCTGCATGCACATAGTTGCAACTTCTCACCTGAGCACAGGGGCGATGTAATTTCCGGGAAGAATGCCCACTTTGCCCGTTCTGAGCGACAAACCACGCAGCCAGCCCTCCTTGAATTTTCCGTACACCCCCACCATCTCTCCTTTCCTCAGTTCCAGCTCCTCCGGTCGTCGAGGTTTGTAGGAGTACAGGACCGCGCACCTGGAGGCAGACCCCAGGTTTAAGTCGTCACCTCACTTTTATGAACTTGTACTCAAGCTTTTGGTACTATATTCATAATACTTTATCGTCTTACTATACATTATCATCTTAATACAGCAGTGTTGGAGAAATGACTCACACGCTGATCGAGAGCTGCTGTGTGGAGGAGGTTTTGCTGTCTGCAGAGGTGGAGGCCATTTGGGGGTTCATCAGAGCCATGGAGAATGTGGACGGGGCCTCGTTGGACATCTTTTCACTCTAGAAGCAAATTCAATTTGTAATTATAATAAGAAACCGAAAGCATGATTCACAACACATGAAATCATATCATATATATATATATATATATATATATATATATATATATATATATATATATATATATATATATATATATATATATATATATATATATATATACAGTTGTGGTCAAAAGTGTACATACACTTGTAAAAAAATCATAATGTTATGGCTGTCTTGAGTCTTCAATAAGTTCTACAACTCTTATTTTTCTGTGATAGAGTGATCGGAACACATACATGTTTGTCACAAAAAACAGTCATAAAGTTTGGTTCTTTCATAAATTTATTATGGGTCTGCTGAAAATGTCACCAAATCTGCTGGGTCAAAAATATACATACAGCAACAAAATTTGTCAACTTTGGTGATGTAGCGAGTTGTGTCAATCAAATTAGCTTCATGTCATGGCCTCTTCACTTCTTCTAAGTGATTCTGATTGACTACAGCTGTTGACTTCTCATGAGCCCATTTAAATAGGGCTCATTTGACCCAGTGATTAGACTCAGCTACAAAAGCTACAATAGGAAAGTCAAAGGAACTCAGTGTGGATCTGAAAAAGCGAATTATTGACTTGAACAAGTCAGGGAAGTCACTTGGAGCCATTTCAAAGCAGCTACAGGTCCCAAGAGCAACTGTGCAGACAATTATACGCAAGTATAAAGTGCATGGAACAGTTGTGTCACTGCCACGATCAGGAAGAAAACGCAAGCTATCACATGCTGCCGAGAGGAGATTGGTCAGGATGGTCAAGAGTCAACCAAGAATCACCAAGAAGCAGGTCTGCAAGGATTTGGAAGCTGATGGAACACAGGTGTCAGTCTCCACAGTCAAGCGTGTTTTACATCGGCATGGACTGAGAGGCTGCCGTGCAAGAAAGAAGCCCTTGCTCCAGAAAAGGCACCTTATGACTCGGCTGAAGTTTGCTGCTGATCACATGGACAAAGATAAAACCTTCTGGAGGAAAGTTCTCTGGTCAGACGAAACAAAAATTGAGCTGTTTGGCCACAACACCCAGCAATATGTTTGGAGGAGAAAAGGTGAGGCCTTTAATCCCAGGAACACCATGCCTACTGTCAAGCATGGTGGTGGTAGTATTATGCTCTGGGGATGTTTTGCTGCCAGTGGAACTGGTTCTTTGCAGAAAGTAAATGGGATAATGAAGAAGGAGGATTACCTCCAAATTCTGCAGGAAAACTTAAAACCATCAGCCCGAAGGTTGGGTCTTGGGCGCAGTTGGGTGTTCCAACAAGACAATGACCCAAAACACACATCAAAAGTGGTAAAGGAATGGCTAAACCAGGCTAGAATTAAGGTTTTAGAATGGCCTTCCCAAAGTCCTGACTTAAACCCCATTGAGAACATGTGGACAGTGCTAAAGAAACAGGTTCATGCAAGAAAACCATCACATTTAGCTGAACTGCACCAATTCTGTCAAGAAGAGTGGTCAAACATTCGACCTGAAGCTTGCCAGGACCTTGTGGATGGCTACCAAAAGCGCCTAGTTGCCGTGAAAATGGCCAAGGGACATGTAACCAAATACTAATGTTGCTGTATGTATATTTTTGACCCAGCAGATTTGGTGACATTTTCAGCAGACCCATAATAAATTTATGAAAGAACCAAACTTTATGACTGTTTTTTGTGACAAACATGTATGTGTTCCGATCACTCTATCACAGAAAAATAAGAGTTGTAGAACTTATTGAAGACTCAAGACAGCCATAACATTATGATTTTTTTACAAGTGTATGTACACTTTTGACCACAACTGTATATATATATATATATATATATATATATATATATATATATATATATATATATATATATATATATATATATATATAAAACATGAGTGTGCAGCTGCAGTTCTGGAAATTTCATCTCTTTTTTTAACGTCCTGAGTTAACAAGAGACCTGATGGTTGGTACAAATGGCGTCATTGGCCCTCGCCCTACATGCACTGTGATTTGTACTGGGAGGTGATTAATGGTAATTAATGCAACAGCAAAGAAAGAATTAAAGTGGGAGATTTCTGTTCTAACTATAGTCGATATTTGTTTGATCTGACCAACTTAGACAGCGATTATACTGCACATAAACTTTGAATCGTTTTTAACAGACTCAGTACTGAGAAAACTCTCCAGCTCTTGAGATTAAGAAGTGATGCTTTTAAGATAAATTTAATGAGACAAACCTGCGCTGTGGTACATATCTCTGCGGACAAGCCGGTGATTTTATCTTCAAGGAACCTCACAAGTTGACACAAACAAATGTACCGTTACACTGTTTCAAAGTGGAGGGGAGTTTGAGCTTAAAGAACAAAAAATTATAATAAAGAAATAAAAATTATGTAAAAATGTCTTTCAACTTATAGGTCTTACATGGTAGCACAAAAAAAAAGATTCTGCCTTGAACAGGTGGGAAAATGATTCAAATTTAATCTATGTGTCCAAATCTAACAGCAGATTTTAAACTTATTTTCTTTACCAAACAAAAATAACGATATAACAGCTAAATTGTTGCTTCCATATGATTCAGCATGGAAAGCAGTAACCAGTTACGATTAAATCCATACAAGTTGGGAAGAGTTTTACCAACAAAATCACCCTAAATGCTAAAAATATGCACAAAATCTAAGGGCTCCATCTAAGACGCCATAAGCCCCAGTTAGCGCGTTTGCTGTTCAAGTTCTTGAGACGCACAATTAGATAGTGACAGAAAAGCACGGTTAGTTTGGAAGACTTGTTAGCAGCAACCTCAGAGATCATTCTCCAATGCGCCTGGAAATGGATCCGACTTCACTGCTTCTTTTAAACACAATTCAGGAGGCCGTTGTGGCACATCCTAGGTTCGAAAACTTGCAGAAAGATTTCGGGAACAAGCTCATTTGAACAGGTGTGACTAAGGTGGTGACGATCAGCCAGACCTAACCACAAGACTTAAGCACAAACATTCACATCGGCTGTCTAACACGGTGGTGGAGTGGTGATGATGTGGGTTCGTTTTTCCTGCCACAGGACCCGGGCATCTTGCAGTCACTGAGCCAAACATGAAACTCCTCTGTAAACCACAGCCTGATCAATGCTGACTCACCAAGCGGGGAAATTGTAAATCTACAAGAGATCATAAGGTCAAACAGTTAAAAATGAAAAAAATCTAAAGATTTTCTGCTGTTTTGGTGATGTTTTGTGAGTTCCCATCACCTGTCCTCAAGATCTTTTACGATTGCACAAGCATGCAAGACGTTTCAAAAGCAAGAGCACATAACCTTTCCCCGAGCAAAAACAAACCATTTGGTTAACACCCAGCGTCACAAGTCTACCCCCCCCCCCTCCACACACACACACTTTACCTTCTCATCTGTCTGTAGCTGTGATGATTTCATGTTTTATTATTTTAATTGCTGGGACTTGTTACTTTCCAATCGTTGATGCACCTGCATAAAACTATGCAGAATACAGCATAAGATACAGATACAGATAAGATACAGGCTGGTTCTATATTTGTTTTAGGATCAAAGCTCAGTGTCAGGCTGCGAGCTGCGAAACCTTTGACAGCCTCGATGTCAGCAGACTGCGAGTCAGCCGAGACGCTGTCAGTGGGCGACAGGGAGTGACACGAAGGTGAGCCGGCCAACCGTTAAGGATTCAGTTTGGAGCCTAATCCCTGGTGTTAGACTGCTTAGGATGGCCTTAATGAGGTTTGGGTTTATGCATTTCTGCATTTCCTTCCACCACTGGCTCCTAGCCCACATTATGTTCATGCAGTCACTACAAAGTGGTGAAAGACTTTCCTGCTGCCCTGGATGTTTTGTTATGACATTATTTGCTGCTTATCACAGCATCCCCCACTCATCTTCTACTTGAACTGCTGGCCTGTGGGCATGTTGTTTCCCCAGATGCACCTCGTGTCTGGCACTCAATTCACACTAAGACCTAAAACCACAAAGACAAAAATATTGAGATGTAGCCTAAGTTGCCAGAACAGGACACTGGAAAAAAAGACAAATAGAATCGATAAATTATAATGAAAACTGACTGAACTGTGAGACAAAGTTAAGCTATGTGGAGTTTGTCCTGCGTCATCAATCAATTAGAAGTGTTAATATTCCTTGTTTCGCCTCTTTTATGCAGCATACACATAATTATACCAAAAATGATTGCGATCATTATAGTAGGAACTCATCTACTTTTTAGGGTACCGGTTCCATGCAATAACATGTAATACAAGTCCTTTGTTTCAATTCTGAAGCTTTTTTAGCAACAAAACTGTGCAAAACTCTTGCGCAACAAATGCACATACTTTTTCACATCTTGAATGGTTTAAATCCCTTTTTAAATTGTTCTGTCTTTTCTCTGTGCTTAAACAGCCTGCATTAGTCATGGAAACCTGAGGTGCTTTGACCCAGCAGAGAAAGGAAGGAATAGCTCTGATGCCAGAAAACAAGTAAAGTCAGAAATATGTGTGAGCACCAAAAAAAAAAAAAAAAAACATACAAAATGCTTATTAAAGAGTTTGGAGATATCGGTATTCACACTGGTCACACTAAAAGTTTGGCTAAGAGTCATCATCTGCATGAGTATCCTATTAATTTGGGATTCTTAATGATTCATTGGAACTCGGTCAAAATAAGCATCCATGCATGTTCAAACACATGCAATAATTGGTGTGATATCCCTGAGGAAATTGTACTTCGACCACATGCTTACTGTAGCCGCCATTAAACTTTGGCATAAATCTGACTGGATATTTAAAGGAGCAACAAGCCAAATTTCGTTTTTTTGTAGATAGAAAGAACTAAAAATTTGTTTTGTGAAGAACTAAATGTATCTTTTTAGATGAAATATGGTATGACATCACACAGCAGCTCTCTGTATTGTTCTCCAGTCTCTTGTTTACAGAGCCGGACCGGCCACGCGTGCATGTGAACACCTGCCACTCAGGGCTTAGCCCCTCCCTCCCCATAAAAGGCCACCGTCGCGTTCACTTGAACACAGTCAGAAACCGTTATTACCAGAAAAAACAACAACGGTCCTTGGCAAAGAAGCTGTCAGATAAGGAAAGAGAAAAAAACAACAATCAACATTGGCCTCGCCTCTCCAAGGTGGAGAGCATTTCAAGAGCAGAAGCAGCTCCAGCTTCACACAGAGCTGCTTTTCTCCTCTAGACATGTGAGTAACAGCATGAAGTCTGTTAGAGTTGTGTTACTATGCTGATTTGATTCAATGTAATGCTACAATTGTGGCATGTAGGATAATTGTTGGAGTTTGACCAGCAATTGCGCCTGGCGTTGTGGTTTATGTGAGGTGAGTAGCCGGTAGTCCAGCTAACAGCTGGCAGCATTGTTTAATGCTTTAATTCTTAGAGAGAGTCGTGGCTTGTCACACATCTTGTTTTGGTCTACAGACCTAACCCTAACTACAGTACTACTACTATGGAGTGGAGGTTTGTTAAAAGATCACCTGTTCCATACAAATATAGCAAATTAGTTGTTTTAAATCAGCACCAAGGAGGTGGTGCAGGGGTAGTGCGTGCGGCCCATGTATGGAGGCCTTAGTCCTCAACGCAGCCGAACCAGCTTTGACTCCGGCCTGTGGCCCTTAGCTGCTTGTCTTTCGCCTCTCTCAGGCCCCACATCCTGTCAGCCACTTCGATAAGACGACCACTAGTGCCACAACGAAAAAAAATCCCCCCAAAAAATTATACCAAGGAGTTGGGTCAAGATTATCAGTTTATTTATTCACTACAGTTGGTTCTTTATTTAACTGGTTTAAAATCACAAGTTACATGAAGCAGAACATGTTTTTCCAGTTAATTAATTGACTTGATTTTGTTTTTCAATTTGTTTTCATTGATTCAACAAGAGGGCTGCACGGTGGCGCAGTTAGTGCTGTTGCCTTGCAGCAAGAAGGTCCTGGTTTCAAACCCCGGTCTGGGGTGCATGGAGTTTGCATGCTGTCCCTGTGCATGTGTGGGCTCTCCCTCTGTACTCTGGCTTCCTCCCACAGCCCAAAAATAGGACGTTTATGTTAATTGGTCTCTCTAATGCATAGTGGATGGTTTTTTGCTCTGTGTTACCCCGTGATAGACTGGTGACCTGTACAGGCTGTAACCCACCTTTCACCCAATGACTGCTGGAGACAGGCACCAGCATGGAAAGGCAGGTCTGGATAACTCTAATAATGGATGATTTAACAAGACTGACTCAATATACACCACAAATTTGTCCTGGTAGTGTTTACCTGGTACTTTTTGAGCCTGAAAAGTATTTGCACCGGGCGCAAAGGCAAGATGGCGACAACTGATGGGCCGGTAGACCGTCCTGCAATGCCTCGCAGTAAAATGACAGCTCAGTGTGGTTGGAAACCAACCTGATCTACAGGGTTAGGGTTACCTTAACCACCTGCTGACTCGTTTGGCTCCATCACAGACATGTATACGTAGAGGCCTCGTTGAGAACTGAATTGCACGTCGATGCCATAGTGGAGCGATTACCTTTCACGGGTATAAATTAACATATGCTTATGATTGCTGTGGTAAATATTCACTAAAGCACTTCTTTTACTAACAAATAGAGCAAAAACAAAGGGTAAAACATAGAAATAAAATATAATAAGCCAACAGGGCGTGGTAATTTACTTGGGAAAACTTTCCCAAGTAAATTGGGTGAGCTACTGCCGTAATAATTTGTAATGTCATAGTACGTGACTAGGCCCGTTTAAAAGCTTTTGAAAAGGAAAATTATATTGTCCAACCCAGTAAAATTAACCTGACCCAGCCTTAGTAAAATTTTATTATCTATAAGGTAACATTAGGGTATAAAAATCAGTCCAAAATGAAAGGATGTGGATGTTCATAGTCTTTCCATCCAACAAATGGAAAATCGTCACTTGAGAACGTTTATTTCCACAATGGACGTCCCCAGCATCTCTAAAGCACATGTTCACCACACTGCATTCCACTTTGGCAGAGATGTGCTTCGCAATTGCTGAACGCACTGCTCCTAACTTTTGAGGTAGTTGTTCTTTATGAAGCAGGATGGACTGGTAGAGATGAGGGTTTGTTCAAGGAGCTGTTTGTTCAGAACAACCAGTTGTCTTTGGCTCATCCTGACAATGTCAAACTGTTTAAGACCTACCCTGTTCTAATAATTACTCAATGAAAGCAATTAAAATGTCTCATCAGGGGATTTAATATTTCTCTTAAAGTTGCCCCATCTAAGTTCCAACACAGCTGCACCTCTTGTGAGACCAATAACAAAGGTATCAAAACTATAAGCATTGACAGCATCGATTGATGGCGGATGCCCATGTTTTACTGCTACCATCTTTATTCTTACTGCCTTTTACTCTAGGAGAAAATACAAACAAATGAACTAAATTCTAATAAGCTATTACAGAAATACACACTAATGAATGTTCAGCTACCATTAGGAACAAAAGCAACTGTTTTCAAAGTCGAACTTGGTCCGGGTCAATTCGTCCAGCCATGCATACCTATGCACTGCCATTTCATCCCAACCTCAAAACAAACCATACCGTACCCGCATACCAAAACCATGTGGAATATGTCCTTTTTTCCCTTTGTAGTAAGTATTTTCATGGATTGCAAAGACAAATGAACATAAAAATGCTTGAATTTCAGGTATAATTTAAATTAGTTGTATACTTGTTCAGTATTACACCATGTTTTATAGATTTGTTGTTATTATTATTATTTTGATGCCTATTTGGGTTATTTGCCTGTTATAAAAGATGAGGATTAAATAACAAAATATCTCTGAGCCACTCCTAGAATGAAATTTAACAGTCTTGAAACCAAAGTTTCTCAGTTTAGATTACGAGTAAATTATAGAAAATTACTAAATCCTCAGATGTCAAACCAGTCATTGAATGTCTGCCTGGTGAGTGGAAGTCGATGCATGGTCGATGTGAAATACCCTGGTGCAGATGAGAAATAACAGTGCATATCATTCAGAAGACACCATCGCCATAGTGATACGTGGTGGCGGCAGCATTATGCTGTGGGAGGCCTTTTTTTTTTTCCAGCTGGAACAGGGCCCATTCACCCTCAATATTAGCTGTTACTACACAGAAAACACAGTTTTGTCCAAATAAGCTCCCAATACTAAGATTAAATAATCGTGGCTCACTTGCAGATGAGTTGAAGGTAAGGACTTCAAATTCAGAAACATAATGAGCATAGATTTCATCCACGGTAAAATCGCAGGGTGTTGTAAAACCAACCCTAAAAGAGACACGCCCTGCTGCAGTTGCAACACCAGAGGATTTGTTTAATCCTCTGGTGTTTCCAGTGGAGACTGTAACAAAAGTTTCACGGCCAATAAAGCAGACACAAAGCCATAACATGAGTCAGAGGATAGCCAATGTCACTTGGTGGTTTTTCTTGGCGCTCTTTTGATTGAGAGAGGCCATGATGCACACGTTAGGGGTGTGGAGTGACATTAAAAGTTGTCAGAGGTGAGGATGACTGAAGCCTTTTTGTGGTTTCCATGAGCAAGCAAACGTTTTAGGGCCGACAAGTGATTGGCGAGGTGCGACGCATATATTATATCCTTCAGATATTACATGTGGTCACAAGAGATGCATTTCATTTATTTGTCATGCCAGCTTACATTTACTGTATTTAAATTGTCAGTCAGGAATGTTTTTTAAATGATAATGTATTCATTAAGAGTCCTGTGTGGAAAAAAGTAAATCTCCCCAAACCTGATGACGGACGGTGCCATTCTTGATACCAACACCAGTCTTTTCCATCCTGCTGAGCAGTTTTGACCCACTATTCTCTGCAGAATTACAATAATACAACTCACTTCAAAATCGTATTTGTTTAGTTATTCAGGTGAAGAATCGCTGGTGTGCGTTCCTGAACTTAAGGTCACAAACTGATGACTAGAGGTTCTTCTTTAAGATTTCCTGCTAGGGAGCAGTTTTCATGGTTCCATCAATTAAAGTGAGTCTCGCAGGCCGTGAACCAGCCAACCGGCTCCTTACCAACACACTACCACCACTGAACATGAGGGTGATGTTTTATGACATGTTAGTTTTGTGACCAATGTAACCTGACACACAACTTAAAAAAAAACAAAAAAAACAAACATACTTTGTTTCGTCAGTCCACTGTATATTTTCCAAGAATGTAGGAGATCCTCACAAACTGACACCATTAATGATGAACGAAAGTGGAACGAAACAACGATTTTACCATAACCTGAAAACCTAGTATGAAGATTTTCCTTTGCGTGTTTACTATTGTAACTATCATATTTATTCTCAGTTGTTTTTAAATGGCGTACCGCGCACGTGACGTCACCATCTCATGAGCAACGCCCCTTGCCGCTAAGGTAGGACAAACAGGTTGAGAGCGCACGTAGCAACCAGCCATTACACATGCAACAGATACAACGATATGACCGACTTTTCAGCTGTTAAACTATCGCAAGAGGATGTCCAGGCGCCCAGTTTACTGGTAGAACTGTGGAACAACATACCAACGTTCAGCTCAAACGATGGCTTGAGTGTCGAGGGCTTAGAAAGACTGGAAAACGGGCCGAGTTGATAGAACGGTAAGTCGATGTTTTTCCCCTGCTCGGCGTTCATGGCGTCATCGGCCGTTTTTTCTGTTTGTAATCACCGTCCAGGAATCGTTATATTTTGCCAATCGGTAGCTACAAAATAACTGTTTACATACCTGACGGGAGCAGGCCGGCGGGACCGCGCGCTTTGGTGGCAGAGGCAGGCGAGCGACGCCAGAGGCGCCTTCGGTGGGTGACAAGGACCCAGACCAGGGGGTCGAGCCCGGCTCGGATGAGGCCCACGAGAGGCACCGGGCGTCGGGGGAACGGAGGGGAGAGAGGAAAGACGAGACGCCCCGGCGGCCGCGCGGCACGGCAGACCGCCCGGCCCGCACCCCCCGCGAGCGGAGGCGTACGGAAACGGACGGCCAGCGCGTTGCGCGGACCGGAACGCTCGCCCTCCCCAACCCCCCCGCGAGCCGACGTCCGGGCCCCGCGGGTCAGGATGTTTTTTCGGGTTGAACTGTTGTGAAGGCCGACCGCACAAGTGTACCCAGCGCACACATTTCTCCTTGGCAGTCTTGAATTTCGGGAAATTAATGAAGAAAACATCCTTCATATGCGGCCTATCAGCGTACCTCGAGTCGCTGTTGCACGTTCCATAACAACAATGTTTAAAAACCATGGTTAGGAGACGTCTTCGACTTGGAAAAAGCAGTCGTTTTACCGAGTAAAACCAAGGGTAACGTACAGCTCTTTTACAGCGAAAGAGCGGAGGACAACGCAAGTTTGCCCTACCGCGTACCACGTGATATGACGTCACGTTCTAAAAATAGCTCGCTCGCGGAACGCCATTGATTGATTGATAAAGGATTTAAAAGAACTGACATTTTCAGTTTAGAGAGTGGATTCAGGAGCAGACTCATTGATCAACTTCAAAGACTTGAAGCGTTCGTGGGGGCCCCCCTGGTTGCTTGGATTCTCAAGAAGCAGCTTAGCTCGCATTAGTCATAGGTTAGCCCTGGTTGTGACATTTGAATTAAACCTACTCTTTGACCGTAACGGTTCCAATGATGCGCTGGCCTGCTTGTTTTTAGACGTGTTGCTCTCTGCTCCAACACACATGATAGAAATTAGCTCAATGAGCTCGGGACAGGCTCCACAGGGGCCTGTTAATCAGCTAATTAACCTAAATCAGATGGGCTGAAGCAGCAAATCTAGAACATCTAACACCACCGAAGACTGATCTGGCGTTACACCATGTTAGATACAATATACAAATTAAATCAATCCTTCTCAAATATGTCCTTATAACTGGTATGTTAAAAATTATATTAAAAACATCTTTAGTGGACTACTTGGAGTTATTGCTGACTTTCCTATTTTTAAAGCCGTGTTTAACTTTTTGCATGTTTTTCTTTTAAATGCTATAGGAACACAGTCATAAAACATGCTAACTTTGTGGATGTAATTCTCTGGGTAATGTGACTCAAACTTGGTGACCGCCCTGTCCTATCTAAATATAACAACTGGAATGACTGAGCTGGCAATTGTGTCTCATCAGAAAATAAAAGTCCCTTGGACAGATCATTTTTTTGTTGTGAGAAATCTGAATTCCCCTGATATACATATATATGAAATTAGCCATAAATGACAATAGTTTGTTCTAATATTCTAAAGCTGCATGACTAACATTTCTGAATATTTCTATGTATTTGAATGACTATTAGTCCAGTTAGTTGGGGCCTATTGTAAAGACAGATCTGCTGCAAAAGTGAAGCATGATCTGACATCGATTTTGTTTTACATTTTCTACCTCCATCCTAAAATTTGCCCTTACATAATCATGACGATATTCACAATGATACACAATATTGTCCTTCACAGTGGGAGGGAGGCTGCAGCTCTCTTGTTAAGAAAACAGAACCTGAGGTGAAAGCTGGATCTGGAGAAACCCCACGCTTTGCCAGGCCGGCCCAACCTGGGCAGACCCAACCCTAGCTTTAGGGACACGGCCCTAGGCTTGTCAGCCATTATGGCCAACGGATGTAAAAGTATTACCTGCTTAGTGAAGAGGAAGGGAGGATAGTGAGGTCTGTTATGTAACCAACTTCACAAGTGACTCATCATCATCATCATCATCAGCAGCAGCAGCAGCGGCATGAGCGAGATAAGCAGACACACCGAGGGACACTCCAAGCCTCCCACTCTCCACATCTTTCTCTCATTTGTCCACCTCCTTCTTTCTACCTCTTGTGGTTTGCCTTTTTGTGGGTTGCTCAGAACCGATCTTTCCTTACAAGTATTTCCTCTCACATTTCTTTCCTGCCTAACCTATCCCATTTCCCTTATTTCTTATCGCTGGTCTCAGGTACCCTCCACTTCCTTCCCCTCTTGGTTTCTCCGTCACAAATGAGATGTTTCCCCCCCCCCCACACACCTTTTTATGCGCTGACACATGTAATTGCAGGTTAGAGCTGTAAAATCTGAGGTAAATCAAGGGAAACCATTATGTGAGGGGGCAGACCAGCAGATTATATTATCAAGCCTTTCACGATTTTCAGTACGGCTGCTGCAGTCAGTGTAAATGCCTTGATGCTCCACTAAAAAGGACCCAGCTTCATTGTTTTTAAAAATGTTTTAAAAACTGAAATGAGGCCTCCTTTTAAAATGCCATTGTTTATTTGAAATGTTTTTTTTTACAGTAAGCTAAACAGACAGCTAAATAAAGCCAAGTCTATTTGTAGAGATGCACTGAGTGACTGGAACTGAACAATGTTCGGCTTGGTTTGAGCGGACAGCAACACTGTTTAGTGTGGAAGCTGTTATTGAAGGAAGAAGACTCAAATGAGCCATTTTCATTAACAGCGAGGTGTTTAAAATGATGTCAGAGGAAGAATATAAGGCTAAAGATGCCTCTAGAAAGGAAAACATGTTTTTTTTTAATGGTGGCATGTAGTCTGTTCCAAACTTTATGTCATGCGGGGAGAAATTGTAAAGTTGAAAGTACTTGTGGGCCACAGATATTACATTTTAAAATGAAATGCAAAAACTAACACCCCATTGTTTATTTATTCATATATTTACTTTAAATACTCACCAATAAGATAAATATGGATGGATGAATAGATGGAATATCTTAAAAGGGGACATGTCAGGCTTTTCAGTTCTTCAAATCTTTTTGTTGTGGTCTATAAAGGTGAAACTACAGTGCTTTGGTCTGAATTCCTCGTTAATTTACCCCCAAGGGTCTCCTTTTAACCCCTATTCTGAGGTGTGTCTGATAACAACTCGTTTTGATGCTGTCTCTTTAAATGCAGACATGCAGTAGATTGCCATCAATCGCTGTTGTGTTCAGCTGCCCCCACTCCAGGTCGCAGAACGTTCACCTTCACCCTGTTCTGACATTTTCGTAGGATGCTGGGGGACGGTGTAGTGAACAACTGATAACTAATCGACTTGTAGCTATGGCATCTTTCAGCTTGGACTACAAAATCACTCAGAGAAATAAAAATGGTGGATTCACGAGACCGTTAAGCTAGAAGTCCATGACCCTGTTTAGCAGCTCTGCAGCAAATTCTGTGACGTAATTGTTCAAAACACGTAATAGAAAACTGAACGGCTTGAAAAATATGACCCAAGAAGAATATAAAGATATCGACGCCGCTCCTGGTGTACTAAATTCAACTTTTCTACACTCCTGGAAGTCTCTTATACACAATAACTGTATTTAAAGGCTAAAAAAATGCAAAAGTGGATTTTGTATGACATGTCCCCTTTATTTAAAGAAACAAAGTCTGATCTTAGTGGAAAATGGTTCTGCAATTGATGTTTTATCTAAAATATAAAAATGGGAAATAGTAATTCTTTTCAGGAATATTTGGTTCAGTTGCCATAGGCTATTCTCAACAACAACAACAGTCACTTTCTCAACTGCTTGTGCCTGTTGGTGAAGTTTGTACCATTTTTGAATTGTAGTAAGGGGGCCACACAAAACCCTTCTTGGGCCAAAAATGGTCCTTGTGCCGCACTGTGGACACCCCAGCTCTGCTAAAACAGGGCAGGAGATGGCAGCAAATAACAGGAAGGAGGAACGTTGGTAGGCCGGCCACTTGAGAAGGTGATTTCTTCCCTCTACAGGTCAGAGTGTAATTAGGTAAGGGTGGGGGTATGGACATTTAACTCAGTTATTCAAAGAAATGTGGTTTATTAAAGTTAAATCATGATTCATGAAGTGTGAGATGGGGGCATATTGGGCAGTGGTAGGTTTGGATAGCTTTTTTTCCCCAAGAAATGAAACCTCTGTTTAAAAATGGCATTATTTACTCAGCTTATCTTTGTCTGATAAGGTTTGCTCAATGATCCGAAGCATCTAAATGTGACAAAAATAGCAACCAACGGGATAGTTTTCCACAGCATTGACATTCGGATATCTGCCAAAACCTGTCAATCGACCCTGGAGGTTCGTCACCAACTGACCAATCAGCGATCCCAATTTGTCCCAAAGTGAAACGGCCCTTACCTGCACGAGCTGCAGGCCCTTTACATCCGACAACATCGTCGAGGTTTTGCGTTACGAAGGCACTGTGGTCAGAGGGATTTAGTTAAAAAACATCGGTAAAAACGGTTTAATGTTGTCAGTGGGGGAACGTGCCATTCAGACACGCGTTATCCCGAACACTTAGAGGGTCAAATACAGGTTATTTCTTTCCCAAAACCTAAAAAGGAGTCTAGAAAATGTAAAAGATGGATACATACGACAGACTAACCTCATGAGCAGCTGAACACAACAGTGATTGACGGGAACTGTCGCATGTTTGTTTTGTACAAAGCTAACTGCAATCAAATGTTCAATCTTTGTTGAAAATTACTTTGTATGCTTAGCGGTTAAATTAAAGGGTTGTTCTGCTGTGTCTTATGTGTTCTGGATGTATGTTTGTTGCAACATCTGGTTTATTTTACCATATTTGTAGATATTCTGTGACGCAGAAACTCTGGATTTTTAGTGATGCTCTCTAACTTTGGGCCGTTCTTAATAAGAAATCGGTCAGCTCTCTATAAAACTGGTGATCAGAGTTTAAGCAGCAAATCTCTGATCAGCGCATCTCTGGTTTTTACGTCTCTCACAATTCAGTTATAAGCTTAACAAAAGAAGTTTTTTTTTCTCCTTTCTTCTGCTGTATTGCATTTCTTGTTTTGAGCAAGACCCCTGGTTGAGCTGAAGGCAGAAAAAAGGAGACACACACTTCCACATACCCTGTTTGGCTGGAATTCCTCTCGAGGGGAAAAGCCTGGACTCCGCCCCAAGACGCGGATGATTAAAGACCTTTCCAAAGCTACAGTCCGCTGACATCTTTCTTATCTTGCACTTTCCCACATCTGTGTTCTCTTAATAAGAGCCTCTTAATCAATCTCCAGCCAGCACATGGGCGAACCCCCCTTCTCTCATCCGCTCCTTCATCTCAGTGTTATTATTTCCCCTCCCTGCATTCCTGAGGTCAACTTGACTCAAGCAAAACATCTCTATTATCCCACCGACAAATCGGCCTCATTCCTGTTTGCCAACCACATGTTTTCTGTTCAAACAAATCAGCGGCCAAGAAAACGGAGTCAAGCGTGGGTCATCCCACCGGTGACGCAGGTAGGACGGAGAGGTAAAGATAAAGTGCTCGCAGAGATCGACTCACCTGTAAGCGGTGTCTGTGAGGGTCAGAGCGCCGGCTCATTCGCCGAGAGTTCAATCTGTGAGGGTTAGAGCGGCCCTGCGTTGCAGGGGGCGCCGAGAAGTGCTGCGGCTGACCCTGGGGGCTGAAGCTGTTGGAGGCACTGATGTTGGCGGACGGCTGGAAGGAGCCGTTGCTGCCGACTGCGGGCTGTTTCCTCACTGCATTGATGGCGGGGGTCTTGGCTTGGACCTGAGGGACTCCGTAATGGGCAGAGCGAGCGGGTGCGTCAGCGGCCTTGTCTTGGCCCCCGCTCCCGGACTGATGGTGAGGTTCTGCTGAGTCACTCCCGCTCCGGCCCTTTCCTTTAAGCAGCTTGGCTGCAGCCGAGTTTGGCTGAAACAGTCAGAGAAGTCAGAGGAGCACAGCTGAAAATCAGGATGATTTCACTCAGCATCCTCTCCTACACGCCGCCAGTGCCTGACAGCCTCCTGCTCCGGCTGATCGGCAAAACGGCTGTCTAAACACACCCACTTATCACAACTCGGCTCCCCCTTACAACTTGTTGGACGAGCTGGCAGGCAGACAGGATAAGTAGCAGCCAATCAGCCAAGAAGGGCTGAGCGATGCTAAGAAAGGAGCAGGCAGACAGACAGGCATAGCAGGGTTGATGCTGCTCCCTCGGCACCGAGATGTGCTGTTATGTCACCCAGGCAGTGAAAGCATTACCGCGTCTTCACGCCTGGCTGCACAACAAGAGGAGAGACAGGCTCGAAGAGGAGAGAGGTGCAAGTAGAGGCAGAGACAGACGAAAAAAGGCAGCATCAAAGAGGACGTGAGGACGTCGGAGACAGAAGCAGGTGCTGGAGGAGATGTCTTGGTGACAGGAGGAGACATGTGGAGAAAATCTAAGCGGGACCGGACGCTGCACAGCGGCGTACGCACTGTGGGAACAAAATGCAATCTTCTCCAGCATGGATGAAGTTAATTCCTTAAGGCAGAAAGCACAGAGGAAAACAAATGACAGCCAGCAAGCTAAGCAAGCCCGGCGAACCTGAGTGAGGCGCACAGTCACACACTAATGAGCTGCTGCAGACACAGCGCAGCTTCACAGATGAGCCCTCTGCCTCGGTGCTGTGCAGCGTCACAGTGACCTTTACTGACGAATCAAACATCTAAGCCAAAAATAAGGCGGCAGCCAAAACGCTGAGCTGGACCTCGGTTTTGCACAGTCTGAGCCAAAACGCGGTGAAACAGGAGGAGTTCAAAAATAGAGCGAAAAAGAAAGAAAAAAAGAGAAATGCTTACCTCTATAAACTGTCTGGGACAAATCCCAACTTTTTCCCCCAGCCTCGCCTCTATCCAGTGCTCGTCCACTCGTCTGACGGCGGTCAGGATGTCCCCCTGCAGACCAGATACATGCGACAGACACAGAGAGGACACCAGGCAAACATCAGGTGGTTGACAACGAACAGAGCTCGCCCTGGAGACTGAGCACTCAGCCCAGAAACTCTCAGAGTCCCGTGTTTCTGCTGCGGCATGTGACATCAGCCCGCTTTGTGTCTGCGGGCCTGGTGCTTTCTCTGGCCAGCCTCTTAAAAAAGAAAAGAAAAAAAGAAAAAAAAAAGAAACATCTGACCACCTCCATTAAAGAGAAAGGGCAGCTCGAGTGCGTTTTAATGGAGAGCGCACAAGAAACCGAGGCCCCTTACGTAAGAGCCTCAGCGATGCCTCGGGGTAAGTAACGACCAGCGCAGCAGAGGTCGGTGCCCTCAGCGCCACAAGGCTCCGTTTTCACTCTGTGAAAAACAGGCGAGCGGACAAAAAAAAAAAGCCGTGACCCTTACGTAATGGTACCACCAGAAATTGACTGTGCAGTACATACATGAGGGCAGACATTGTTAGAGAGAGTTATGTGACGATATAAGGAGGTCATAGCTGATTACTTTACATCACCTTTCTAATAAATCAATGCATTTGTCATTATTGCCGTCCTTCAGGAATAATTAAAGAGGCGCAAAGATCTTAAAGAGGCTGCTGATCTGGATCGGATGATTTTCAGCTCAGAAAGCTCAAAGATACGATCTTCTTTTGCTCAGCGAAGACACCCCATCTGACTTCGATTAGGTGAGGCTACAAGCAACCGTGTACGGCTGTTAACAAGTGAAGAAAACGTAAAGTTAGCCATTATACGGTAAGGTGTTTAAAAAAAATGTCCCATTTAAAAAGGAAACAGTAGTCTCTACTGTGGCTCATTCCCTCTCAGAGAGACAACAATTCTCAGCAGATAACAGGAAGGGTGAACGGACTAGAGCCGCTTCATAGTTTTGAGCTTTCAGCGTTTATCTCAGAACATGTTGGATACGGAAAATGTTTGCAACCCTTCGGTAAACTCATTGGTAAGGATCCGCATACTCCTGGGGACTGAATGCAGAGACTGTGGTTAAAGTAACGCTTCCCTTGGAATTGTGCTAACTGGGCTAATAGGAGATGTTAAAGACAGTACAAAACAAATCATTGTTTAGAAAAAAAAATAACATTAAAAGCCTCTTTTACAGTGTCTGCTCTCTTACACACACACACACACACACACACACACACACACACACACACACACACACACACACACACACACACACACACACACACACACACACACACACACACACACACACACACACACACACACACACACACAGGCAATGTTTTCTTTTCTCCCAATACAAATAAATAACGACCAATCAGAGTAGAAAGGCTGGATAAAATATTTTCAGTGCTCTTCTTTTATCTTCTTACAGTACAGCAGATCGCTGAGGTTAGGTATCGGTAAAGTTCTGCTCAGTGCGTCTCAAGTACAAATACCTCAGCTTTAAAAACATAGCCTGGCTGCTTTTATTCAATGCTGAAACAACTATTTCCACTGCTGCTAAAAACACAACATTGAATATTACAGTTACGAAACTGTTATGTATAAGGTTTATTTACTGTTATGCTGAACCGGGTGCGAGTCCCACTAAAATACAGATGTAACACCCAGGAGACTTAGTAGTAGTTATCTAAGAGCTTTTTGTCGTTCTTCTCTCTATGTATGGTGTTTGACAAGAAGATTTTAAGCGGTTATTTAGATGGGCGACCTGTTCTGATTAATCTCTTTTTTTTAAGACAGCTGAACGGCAGTGTGCAGCAGCACAGGCAGGGCATGGGGTTTGTCGTATTACTCCGCGGTTCAACCACCAGGAGAAAACTACAGCACTTTTTCTGGCATCTCATAAAAAGGTCTTTAACCGTGGGAACAGTTTGGTAGATTTGACACGTTTTGACTTCTTAAAAGCGCCTTCAAAAAAAACGCCTAATTAAACACCATCAGGACCAACGCTTGGCGTATATTGTTTTATTTGATATGTTTTTTTTGTCTTTATAGTCATAGTACGTGACAAGGCCCCTTTAAATATTAATTAGCATCGTTTCAGAGAAGAGCTTCACGATATGCAATCACAGCTGACACTGCAGAGTTGTCGTTGCAGATTTCTCGGATGCGTTATTTTCTAGGCTATTTAGAGCCAGGTTGTCAAAACTCTGCAATGCCAGTCAAATATTTGGCCAGTTGGACGGACTTTCACTGCCTTATCCTAGATCTGAGCGACCGAGATCCTAAAACCCATGACGAGCAGTGGAGATATGACAGAAACAATAACGTTATTATAATATTAGAAATATCACAAGTGTAGCCCTATTTCAAAGCAATAAAAGAAAATGCCCATCAATAAAAAAGGCACCCAAAGATAGCTAACATTCACTGAAAAATTTGTTTCTAATAATCCTTTAGCGCCTCTGGCCTATTTTTACTCATCATTAGGAAAAGGCTTTATTCAAGTTACAACTCTCTTAAACTAGTCCTGACAAGCAGGAGCTCTGATTTAAAGAAAAATATGACGCTTTAATACAGAATGAAGTTTAATTCGAGGTCTGAACAAAGCACAACGAGACCAGGGAAAGTGAAACCCGCCATTTTACTGCAAAGGGTTCATCAGACCATAGAGGGATGCAACCAGACCTGTAAAACAAGTCTGCAGATCAAATAGACAGGACTAATGAAGAAACAGATATTTTCCTGAAGTTGGACAGGGATATTTGACATTAAAGGTATTGCACTAAGAAAGATTTGGTGTCAGAAGGAAAGAAAAGGATTCATCAAAACGCTGTAAAATAAGCAAAAGACAGAAAAGTAATATAAAATCTTAAAAATCCTCCAGATTTACAAACTGAAGTTTTTTTTTTGTATGGAACGTAAGTAGCCTAGCACCATCTGACATGAACACTCAATCTCAGAGAACCGATGTTAACCTTTGCCCAAACATGCACTAAAAATCTGAATATGACAAGGGTTTATGAGCCGCAACAACAAAGCACACGCTGGCAAAACTATGCCTTCAGTCAAACTCCTCCACAACTGTAAAAAGGCGGTAATAAAAGACAAATTTTTCTTTAGAAATACTGATTTTTTTTTTTTTTTTTTACTATGGAAGAGTTAATCCTTCCCCCATTTGGTGATACTGCACCACTGGTTGATAAAAGTGCTTTGAATGCTGGTAGCAGTAGGAGGGGTGGTGGAATGACGATGTTAAACACAGCAACAATCAGCTGTACACACACTGACAGCTGAAGGCAGCAACAAAGATCTTTCCCTGCTGTGTTAGCGTTGTGTTGAGTGGCAGACCTTGAGGAAGCTGAGATAATACTGGCTGTCTTCCACATCCATCTCTCCAGGGTTAAAGTCACAGAGCGCCCTGCAGAGGGGCTGCTGCTGGAGGGGCTGCAGCTGTGGCGCCTGGCCGCCCGCCTGCAGCGCGCCCAGAGACGCTCTGTTGCCGTCGCTGCTGTTTTCGCCGTGCCGGTTGTCCTCCGCTTTGTGGCTGGTCGGGGCGCCATTGGCCGGCGTGAGGACCGGCTCCCGCGACGCGTCAGCTCGTTGGTTGTTGGCTGACGCCCTGAAGGCCGCCTGCGGAGCACGACACAGCCAAATATCAGCCCATTCATGCTTCCGTGACATATTTGCTATTAAAGAACTTGCTGAATGAATTTGTCGGTAAAGAAAGCGTCCAGTCGGTTAAAGGTTGAATAACGCGAAACAACAAAATAAATGAGTAACATTATAAGGCCCTGTTATGATGGAAAACTGTTTGTTTGATTCGCTCTTCATACATGAGATTACCTTTAAGGTCAAAGAACTTTACGAACGTTTGCTGAAACTCGCAGTTCCTGTCTATCTTATTTAGTTTTTTGTTTCTTTACTTAACTAATCGTGAATGTAATGATAATATAGATTAGTTTGACGACTATTCAACCCCCTTCAGTCTGAAACTGTCTAGTATAATAAGAACTACTCAGAGGAAAGGGTGTACCAGTGTGTAATTCTATTTTAGTGTAAATCCATCTGATCTATGATGGTTTCAGAGGTTTGCTAGAGAACATTAGTGACCAAAGAGCCTCATAAAGACCAGGGAACACAAAGATGAACATTGTGGAGAGTTTAAAGCAGGTTTAGGTTAGAAAACAATACGCCAAGCTTTAGAGATCTCACTGTTCTAACCATCATCTGAACATAGCAGTGTTGTAGTCAAGTCACTATGCCTCGAGTCCGAGTCCAGGTTCGAGTCTCCAGTGTTCAAGTCCGAGTCATTAAAAAAAAAACAGAGTCAAGTCCACTACTCATCCGAGTCAAGTCCGAGTCGAGTCACTATTGATCCAAGTCGAGTCCTTATTGACCGTGACATGTGATGTATGACATGAAGCAGTAACATTCCATTGCACTAATAATTTAGATATTAAAATCATACACCAAATAATATTCTAATGACATATTAAGATTATAGCCTAATGATATAAAAAAAAGTCGAGTCTTTTTCTCAATTTCCGAGTCAGAATGATCTAAATGTAGGAGTCCGAGTCCAAGTTCGAGTCATCAGTGCTCAAGTCCAAGTCAAGTCACGAGTCTCTAAATTTAGCTAATGACTCGGACTCGAGTTTGAGTCTCGGACTCGAGTACTACAACACTGGAACATAGAAACAATATGACAACTGTAAACCCAGCCAAGATATTGCAGTCTACCTAAACTGTCTGGCAGGTATAGGAGAGCATTAATCAGAGGAACAGTCAAGAGGCCCAAGGTAACTCTGGGGGAGCTACAGAGATTCAACACAAATCTGTTAACATGACAACTTTCAGTTATCCGTGCCACAAAACATCCTCCACGGAGGAGTGGGAAGAAGAGAGACGTTGTTGTAAGAAAGCCGGTAGACGTACCATTGGCAGTTTGCTGTAAGCTATGTGTAGAGAACATAGAAAACACGTGCAGAGAGGTGTTCTGGTCAGATAAGACCAACATTTTACTTTCTGCCCTATATGCATGACACTATGTGTGGCAGAAAACTAACAATACACAACACTCTGAAAGACGAAAACTTGGCGGTAGCACCGTCGTGGTGTGGGCAAAAGAAGCTGGTCAGAGCTGATGGGTTAGAAGGATGAAGCTGAACACTGGGCGATCCTGGAAGAAGAAAACTTGAGACCGGGGTGCAGGTTTAACCTTCAAATAGGATAACACATTCAGCACATCCGTTTGTTGGAATGGTCCAGTCAAAGTCCGGACCTGAATCCAATTGAGAATGATGTGAAAAATGTATGTTCACAGATACCCTCTATCTAATCTGTCTGAGTTTGAGATAATGGGCCCGATTTCAGTCTATAGATGTGCAAAGCCGGTGGAGACATACTCCAAAATACTTCCAGCTGTAATCGCAGTGAAAACTAGTTATACAAAGTATTGAATACAGGCGCTCGCCACTCTTTTGAGACTTATACATGTAAACAAAACTGAAAACCATAGACCATTTTCCTTCCAGTTCACACTAACGCAACTTAATTGTGTTGGTCTATGACATAAAGTCAAAATAGAATACATAGTGTGTGGTTGTCACAAGATAAAATGTGAGAAGGTTTAGTAGGTGCGACTACTATTTCACCGTCCTGAAGTATCCGATAGGCTCAAAGACTTAAATAAAATAGTTACGTGCAAGAATGATACCTTCATGTCTCTGTAAAATGATCCCAGACTCAACGTCCTCAACTGAGCACAGCCTTTTGAACTCTGACTGAACTCAAGACGGGGGATTTGGAGTAAACCCTCAACTCGAAGTTGGGGAAGATGGGTCGTTTTCCCCCTTATCACAAGTAGGAGAGATGCACTGCAATCACCATTCAGTTTAGTGCCTTAAAAGTGTGTCGGGTTTAAATAAGGCGGGGGTTTGAGACGCTTCATTTACAGGTCACACATTTCGAATTTCTCAAATCTCTCTTCTTTTTATTCCAAACGTATTCTTTTTTTAAACGCATCCACACAATCCGGTTCCAGCTGTGGCATGCCAGAGCGTTCTGAAGCATGAGTGAAATTTGAGAACCCCCCCCCCCCCCGATTGAATTTTCTGACTGTTATCTGACCCACTCTCACTGTTTCAATGCATTCCTTTTAGCATTTCTCAATAATCTATGAGCGCTTTTAGGCCGTGCACTGACGCTCTCAGTGGAGGCCTGCGTTTGAGAGCAGGAGTCGAGGGAATTGCCCGGGTTTGTGTTTAGCTCTTTGTCGTGTGGGAAGTGAACCCTCAGCCCTGAGTTAGCATGCACCTGTGGAACAATGACACCATCCAGCCACAGGTCTGAGCGGACCTCCTCGCTTTAGGCCAAAGGGGAGCCGGGAATAACATCTTTTAATACGTCGGATCACGTTCCAGTGTGAGTGTTACAAAATTAATTAAATAGCTCCAGGCTCTAATTTACATAAAAGATGAAACACACCATAAAAAAAAAAAAAAACTGCGACTGCTGACCGGTCACTGGGCAAGTAGCAACAACCACAGGGAGGTTTTTTCCACTGTGTACACTATAGCTTAAGCATCAACATCTATCACTGTACGGTGGGATATAATACACGTTAATCTGCGGCACTACAATATCATGTTCAACTCAACATTTCTGTTCCAACAGGTCCCTTTAACTAAACGCATCTTGGTTCCCAGACTGTGGTGCAAGAGTTGCCTTCAGTTGTACTCAGCCGAAATGCTGCTCTCAGTTATTTACAAGGTAAATAATTGACTGTGAAGCTGTGAGCTGAAGCAGAGATGGCGAACCAGTAAGAAGTGCTGGTGGCTGCTCATGTTCTGTTACATTTACCCCTCAAGTCAAAACTGAGATCTTCTTTAATGTAAAAATCCTTATTATTGTGCTCTTTTTCTAAAAAAAAATAAAATAAAAAATGAATAAAAATAATGGAAGAAATAATGATTTTTTCTACTTTAAATCTCATAATTATCTTTTTAATTGCTCTTATAATTTATCTTTTTTTTTCTTCCAGATTTTGCCCCTGCCAGAAACAAGTTGTCTTATTATGATTTTTTGTTCTCCGTCTTGTGATTATCATTATTTCCTAATTTACTTTTTGTATATTGTTTACAGGTTTCAACTAAATGTTAATGCTTTTCTTTTTAATTATTATGATGTTGCGGGACAAACTGAAAAAGCCCACAGCCTCTCTTCTCTCTGACTCCCTCTCCAAGTATATCCCCCAATGTGGGGCCCCTTTGTCAACCATGTCAGGGAAAAGGAATTGATTATTTTTCTGTCTTCTGTGGAGATTACTGCTCATTTTTCTGTTACTCTGTGTTTCATGAGCATTTCCTTTAAATGGCACACTTGGATTATAAGATCGCTTGGTTTCCATTGGTATTTATTTTTCTTATTTAAATGTTGGGGGTTTCCCACAGTTGCTCTTAACAAATTATTTTCTACATTTCTACATGTTTTATGCAATAATGCAAAATATTTCCACAACCAACTAACACTAATGGTACATATATTTTTTTGTCATTAGGCCGCAAATTACTCGATTCTCTCTATAGGTCGACTGATACATCAGCCGGCCGATATTTCTGGCCGATATTTACGTTTTTTTTCCTGTAATGGTATCAGGCGATACGTGCATGCGTTCGCTGATCCATTAGCGCAAGGATTCCCAAAGCGTGGTGCGCGTGAGCGGCCACTAGGGGGTGCGCGAGCTGAAATCTGTAATGGCGGTTTGACAGTGTTTTTTTCCCACACCATAAAGACGTGTAAATAAACATTTCCTTTGTGAAAATTAAAATCAAAACTGCAAATGTAATAAATAAATAAAATGTATTGACATGAAAATCTATTTGTTTTAAAAAGTCTTGTTCCACGTTTCGTTTTAAGATGAAGTTATCGTCTTCTACGCATTGTGCTTCATATGCGCACCCAGCTTGTGCCTCTACTTGATTCATTCTCGCAGATATGCTCTATTGGCTGAAACCAGGGAATCAGAGGAGAGAATTGCAACGGATCTGGGAGAAGACAAATGTCTCTCCATCTTGTTCCTCGCTTCACGTCGTGTTCATCAGCAGAGGGAAAATTGGGGGGGGGGGGGTGTATTAGTGGTAGACGTGATTTCTTGATTATGCTCACGCACAGAGCTGCAATACATTTCATTGTGATTCAGACAGGCGCAGTTTATTTTAAAGATGCGGTTTTAGCGCATATTCAGAAGGGACAAACCGGCGGTGGGGCTGAGAGGAGCTGAGGTGTGTTGCCATGGGCGTGTCTACCTGCTGAATGTAACCGCTGTAAAAGTTTTTATTTCTCTGATTAATAACATCTTTATGGATCTCTCTCTCTCTCTCTCTCTCTCTCTCTCTCTCTCAAATCAAAGTTCTTCGTGTTTGTATTTTTATTTCAGATTAAGAAGCTGGTGCACGATAAAAACAAAGTGAGAACACACACAGGTAGAACATCAGAGTTTAGTCCGTGAATGCACCAGGATGGCCGCTTCAGAGACGTTTCAGGTTGTGGAGGAGTGGCCAATCTGAGCGTCTCTTTCTTTCTCTGAGCCACTGATGCACCTGAAAATCCTCAGGATTCTGTTTGTGGATGTTGCAACTTTATTTCAGTTTAATTCAAATTATGTTTTAATTTTATTCCCGGCAAATCGGTTGGGACATTGAAGGGGGTGCGCGGCTAAAAAAGTTTGGGAACCCCTGCATTAGCGCATTCAGCATCCATGCCTAGAGATCACGTGAAGCGCACACATTGCCACTCCCTCCCTGGCAGAGAGTGGCCAAAAGGAGCAACTGGGTGCCAACAACAAGGTTACGTTTTCAACTTTTCATGTATTTTTAACTTTACATAAAAAAATGTCCACACACTGCGGCGGTGCTCGGTGTTTTTACTCACCTTTCTCTCCATTGCACTAAAAAAGCTCTTTTCTCGCTGTGACATTCATTAAGTGCGAGTAAAGCGCTGCCGTGCGGCATGTTTTTTTCCGTGTACCTTTCAAACTGCGGTCTGAAGCTGATTGTTAGTATTAGCTGGATTAAACGCAAGTTTTGCGACTTGTGTTACATTTGTTATTGTCTCATTTTTAATCATATAAACGGAGAAAGGAAAAAAACAGTATCGGCAGCACATATCGGGTATCGGTTAGACTGATGTCAGAATAATCGGTATCGGCCTTAAAACAACCTGTATCGGTCGATTTTTTATTATCTCTTCTATTTTCCTATAAAATATAGAAACTTCCATTCAAAAATGCACGTGCTATCTTTTTGTGAAATTATTTTTCTTGAATCCTAAAAACAGGGATAACTCGTGGTTTTACCACAAAACCAACTTGTTTAACCTAGTTTTATGTCGAAGGAGCAATGATAAAAAGAGCTCTTCGGATTGTTCAGGTTGCTGAGTCCTTTTCTACTTGCTGCTTTTTTATTGTGTACGTCTTATTCGGTCCTTATTCAATAATGTTTTATTTTGTCTGTCAGTATATTTGGAAAACTTGGTATTTTACGGAGGTGGCACTTGTTATAAAATGTTTGAGGACCACCGCTCCAGGGGGGGCATTCCAGATATAATTTGGAAGGTGGTAAACCTTCATATGTTTATTTTTCTTACAATAGGAAACAGCCTAACAGGCGTAGCGACTTATGTCTGTACCACCAAGCCACACCTTTAGGTTGCAGAATGTAGTTCAAGCTTCTGTAGTAGTGAACAATATCATGACACACATACTTTCTGTAACACCTCATCTTGTTATGACATAATTGTCAAAATTAAAACGAACAACCCCGACAAAAATGCAGAGCATACGGGCCGGGGGTCATGCACTGACCTCACTGTAGCCTTGCCTCGCTCTTTGTTGACTCCCCTGCTGCTGATCCTCAAAGATGCCCCTATCTACCGCCGCTGCGCACCAGACCTTCTGTGGGCTTCTCCCGCCGGACCCCGACAGGCCCTGGAGCCCCTCCAGGAGCCGAACCAGCAGCAAGTTTTCAGGAAGCTCCACCACCGTCCTGACAGGGACGGGAGCAAGGCACTCCGGGCAGAACAGCTGGGATTGGGCCACCTCGTGCCTCTCCAGACAGGGCAGGCAGAAGGTGTGCTGGCATGGCAGCACCTTGGCAGAGGCGTCCAGCCGCTCAAAACACAGGGGGCATTCCAGGAGGGGGATCAGAGCCACCTGCTCCGATTCACAGGAGAACATGGATCCAGGGCCATCAGAAATACTGTAATCCACCATGCTGAGAGAGAGAGACAGGTGACAGGAGACACAATGAAGCAGTTTAAATCCTCTAAATCACCATACACTAAGTTTTTCATGTTTAAAACATATAACTTCCTGATTAACAAGGCGGACCTACTATATGAGGTGTTTACAGTGGCTCGGCGCTGCGGGTTTACAGGTTTCCTATCACCTCACCTGGCTGCACAGGTAAAACAACAACAGGAAATGTTCGCAAATATCCGTGTTCTTCCAGATTAAAACACATCTAAACACAAACAACAATGTCCTTCGACGCTTACCTACTTTCATCCACGGCCTGTCACCTTTGTTTTCCCCCTAGATTCCGGCTTTAGGAAATGCGTAAGTTTTTCGCGGTAGTCGCCATGTGTGATCCAGGAGGAGGAGGCGGCGGCGGCGGCTGCGGAGCGGCTCTCTGCCCCGGCGGGGATGGGAGGAGGGAACGAGGGAAGGAGGTAAGGAGGGAAGGAGGCGGGGCGCTGCGGCGTCACAAAAACACGGACAGCTCAGCTCGTGCCAGCAGGTAAATGTGTGCCGACATGAAACCCACCTGAGGAGCTGCTGCCTGAAAAGAACCGGTGCAAATAAATAAAATAAAAAAATAAAGTAAAATAAATGTCTCAACAAGATAGGCTCATTGTTCAGGAACTGGATCGGATTTCAGTGTCATGACGAGCTCAGTTTAACCCTTGCACTGTCAAAAAAAAGAAAAAAAAAAAAGGATTTTGAAATTATCTAAACCCAAACTAAGAATAAGTGAAACCATTTTTTTTCCTTCGTCGCTCAGACAGGCGACCTGTCTCTTAGATTCTTTTATGAAAATGAAAGGATATTGAGGTTGTTTGTAAAGGAATAGACATGCTCCACCCCTGACTCGTTTTGAGCTGCCATTCTTTTAAAAGTACAGTTTCCAAGCTGAGTGCACCGTGTCTGTTGGACCATGGACAGCAGTCTCGCTACGGGACCAATTTACCAGCTAATCAGCCTGGTATACTGACATTGTTACTTTACGAAGAGCAGACGCAAAAAAATGGTTACATTTTAAACAAGTAGAACTCCTGGATATTCTGTTTTTTGGGGTTTTTTTTTTTTTTTGCTTAAGTTAACATCTTAGAACTGATTATCAGAAAATAAACATTACAGAGAGTATTATTATAACTATGATAAAGAGATCAGCAGATAATTTTATAAATTTTTATTTTATTTCATTGCACAATAGCCTTCATTATACATGCTCTCTCACCTTACTTGAGTAACTTCTGAGAGTATTTTTTTTATTTTTTTTGCTACATCTTACTTTTTACTTTGACTTGAGTACCATAATGAAGTAGGCTAAAGCTTCTTGACTAGCCTCAATTTCTCTACCCATGCAGCTCGGGTAAATGTACTGAATGAAGTGAACTAAACATGAACAGACCCATGATTGAATGTTTATTTTATTGTTTTATCTTTGGAACCTGCTGTGGCATTTGAAGGGCAAGTCAAGTTAATGTAGTTTATGGCATCCTGTCTCTGGAAGAACAGTTGAGCCCAAAACGTCACGTCCCTGACAGATTTAGATTGAAATTAGTTGCATTCAACCAGAAGGTATGCTTATGACACAAACTCAGACATCTCCCAAAAGAGAATTGAAAATGTAAAAGAAGTAGCAGTTCTATCCATCCATCCTATAGGCACTTATCCATGCTGGGCCACGAGGGAGGCTGGTGACTATATCTCCAGCGGTCACTGTATGAGAGGCGGGTTACATCCTGGACAGGTCGCCAGTCCAGAAAGTAGCAATTTTGAAAAAACAAAATTACTTTTATATAAAAATACTGTGCTGAAAATTAGTTGCACCCTTCTCAATAATCAAAGGAGACACTTTATTGTCAGTACAGCAATCACAACCTTCTTTTAGGCGCTGAACGTCTTTTTGAAAGTTAGTACTGCTGTTTTTGACGATTTCTCTTTGGGACATGATGAATGCAATGAATTTAAAGACCACTTTCCTCTCAAAGCCCTTTACACTGTAGGCACTCACTAACATGCACACATTCATACATAGATGTGCAAGTGAGTAGGCACGTGGTGCCTTGCCTGGGGGCACAATGCCTTGTGACAGGGGAACACCTCCTTGCCCTCACTCTCTTTTGCTCCCTCTGCAGAGTATTTATCAGATTGAAGTCATTGGGCGAGAGCCAAGGGACACCCTGAACAAGGTGCCAGAACATCACAGGGCACATTTGTGTTTTTTATGCCTTTTTTTGTTCCAAATGTAAAAAAAAAAAAATCAGTTATTAAAAATTTGTAATATCCTTTATAGCCCTGTCTGTCTAGATGATTTCAGTAATAATAATAATAATAGCAGTAATAAATTATACAGATACAGGTACTCAATATTTACACAAACTACTTTTTTATCCTTACTTGAGTAGTTGAATTGACAGCTGCTTTTTATTTATACAGCATGAGGACACAATACTGGCCAAACAAAGTTCAAAGGTGGTGGTTCGTCTCCTGGGTACAGTCCTCCTGCCCTTTCATGTGCACAGGTACAATTTGTGGTGGATTTGAGCAGCTTTCAGTTCACAAATACTGAAACTCAGATGTGTTTATATTTGGAGGTTCCAATGTAGTCTGGAAATGTGATGTAAGGGTTAAATTCGAACAGCATTGCTTACTTCTTTTGGTGACTGATCCTATCTGAATATTTTGAGTAGATTTTTACTGAAAACATTTATGTCAGCTTTCTTCTGTGCTGTTCAGCAGAGAACAGTCGATAGATAGATAGATAGATAGATAGATAGATAGGTTTGTAAAAGTCAATAAGTGTCATGAGACTTGAGATTATAAAGGGAAGAAATTAAAATTGCATCTAATTTTCACTGCACCAATAAAATAAACACCAAAATGAGTTACATAGACACCAGTTGCAACAAAAATATTTGTATTTAAAACATTTCTTAAGATAATGTTGAACAAATAATGTTTTAAGTACTAAAATAACCCAACTATTATGTTTTCATACCTGCTCGGATAATAGACACAACGCGTAAGACTTAGAAATTAGAACATCTGACACATTTTGGAGTTCTTAACATGGAAATGAATGAAGTTCTCAAGCCACAATCATTTTCCAAGCCATATATTTGAATACAGGCTTACACCAATCAGTACCAAATATAGATGACTGATAAAGATACATTTACAGTGACTAATGCACAAAAACCAGCTTCATGGCTGCAGAGGGTCCCCTCCATCAGAGAGAACCCTTCTGCCGGGTCCTTCAGGGTGGCAGAAACATGTCTAACATGCACCTTGGTTGTATCTTTCATCAGGCATCTGTGTTATGTAGAAACAAGCAAACAAGACCTGGTTTGTGATTACAGCATGAAACCTTACTGGAATAGTAATGAACTTTTTTCATCTATTCTAAGAAGGGTGGCATGTGAACCTTTTCCCTGACAACAAAAGCTTGGTTCTCAGTAACCGTTGTTCACTGGCAACCACGGCTAAAGCTCAGCTTGGCAACTTTGACTTGCAAGCATTAGAGCTGTTGCTAAGGGAGCTGAAGCGATAAATGTCATTGAAATAGTATTCATGTGAACTGTTTTTCTGACAAAGATGTCTACAGTGGGTCGCTTATCAGCAAAGATTGCTTCAGGGTCAAGAATCTCAGCTGATAGCAAATTTGAATTTTAGGGTGCAGTGGTGGTGCAGGGGTGGAGCAAGCGACCTATGTTCAAAGGCCTCAGTCCCCGACGTGGCCGTCCCACATTCCCAGGCTGCATGTCTTTCCCCTCTCTCTCCACCATTTCCTGTCAGTCTACTGTCAAAGCCCTTAGCATTACAAAATGAAAACGGCATTATTATTGGCTTTTAATGCGTGCTCTTTCTGCATTCTAGCATGATTTTTATTAGTTTTGGCTGATTTTAGTTGCAGGTGGTTTTGGTAGTTGTAAAAATGACCCGTTCCCGTGTAGAACGCCCCATCGGGATGGAGGTCAAGGCTCTTTTAAAGGAGATGCTTCACAGCAGAAGGGAGGGTCCTGCCCCGTCTTGGGTCAGGCTACTTACCAGGAAGGGAGCAGCAGGAGGCCATGCACAAAAAGGCCAGCACCGGCACCACAGGAGAGCCTGCTGGATGTTCTGAAAGAGAGTCAGCAGGGAGAGGGAAGCGGCTGCAGGGCATGTGCAGCAACAGAAGAAGCAGCGGCGCCAGTCTTGGCAGAGGGGAGCGGAGGATCTGAGGGGGCAGGCACAATCTGGGGCTCTGCTCTCTAAATGATGTCCTCCAAGGTTTTTCTGCCACTTTCTGGGGCCAAGCTGAACTGGACTATTAGGATTTTGGTTATTTCATATTTTACATTCAGTTTTATTTGTGGCTTTTCACAACTTTGTGTGTTTTGGTGGCCTTTCTTACCTTTTTGTTATAAACCTTTTCATAACTACAATCTTTCCTTGGTTGCTGGTTTTTCTTGCTTTGCACCATTGTCAAAAGTCTTCCTCCAACACAGTCCTGAAGCTGTTCTTAACTTTTAGTAATTCAATATATTCATTCATAATACTCCATACTCAGTGATTGAGAATAATGGCTGACCATGGAATTTAATAGAGGCAAGGACATACGTCTCTATCCAACTTTAACTAGTTTAAATTATATTATTGCCAAATAGGCTGTGTTTCTTAACCTCGGGCTGTAGTTTGCAATGACTGACAAATCTTGGCTGTCATTATCAAGAAAACCCATTTACACACCACCATCTTGGAAGAGATTTTAAAAGTTTCTGTAATGAATCACAGCAGCGGACCCAGAATTCAGCCAGACCAGCAGAGGTTCTTCAATAAAAGGAATTTATTAAACAAAAGCAGAGCGCCACCAAAAGGCACCGAAGAATCAAAAAGACTACAGAAAAACATCCAGAACTTCGTGGGAGCAGAAACTGACAGGTAACATGACAAAATAGCTCAGGTACTCTGGAGGGAAAAACAGGGTCAAAAAACCCAGACATGCAATCAGGATTTGACTCACCCATAAACATGACAAGACAACCTTGCACTGAACAAAGGAGTGAAGCAGGAATAAATAGGATGTGAGCAGGTGAACAGAGTAGAAACTAATTACAGAAAACAGGTGGAACTAATCAAAAGGAAGGAAGTAACTGACAGATCAACTGAACTGATTGGCTGGTGACTAAACAAGGAGATTACAGGCAAACAGATAGGTGGTGAGGTGAGCATACAGAATGCTGGCAGGTGAACTGATAACATAAAACAAAGTACAAAATTAAACCACCACAAAACCCAAACTATTCCATAAACCAAAACTAAGACAGAACCTGAACCTAAGACGGAATCAGTTAAATAAGTACAAAACTAAAACACAACAGAACCCAAAGCGTGACACTTTCCCACTATTTTAATAACATGTTATGCCTTAAAGGGGCCTCATTACGCACTCTGACTTTACAGATTTCTGCTCCAGAAGCTCACTCTGGTTGCATGCAAAAGTTATCTGATTAAATTATTAGACCTTGTTGGCTTATTTTATTTTATTTCTGTCTTTTACACATTGTTATGGCTCTATTTGCAAGTAAATAAAGCCATTTAGTGTGTATATTTACAATAACAACACCACGTAATCGGAAGAACGATAGTGCGCATGCGCGCAATGAGTAAACAAGGAAAAGCAATATAGCCGAGCGAGTCAGCAACTCCCAGCAGAGGTGCAAAAAGAAAGCGTAACTTGTTTGTGCTGACTAAGCAGCGAAACTGTCTCTTTATCAATTAGGTGTATTTGCTACTGTCCCACCTTAGCAAGTCGGTTTTAAATGTATATTAAAGAACATGATACCAGATTGAGAACTTTTAAACAGAAGTTATCATTATGTTGTTTATTGCAGTTATTCTGCACCCCATTTGAGTTTAAGCCAAAACAAAAAATTTGAATGCAACAATTTTGCAAGTAATGTAATTAAATCTGAGGACTAAGTTTCCTTTAAAAATAGGTTGCCATTTAAAAAAATATTATTAGGTTGTTTTTAAGATGTTGAAGTTAAACAATTCTTGTAATTTCTAATTTTTAAGTATGGATTAAAAGCTAGCCATATAAAAGTAAAACACATTCTACACTAATTTAATTGGCTGATTATATTAGTTTGTTTTATTGGTGTAAAGTTTTGTAAATAATGAAATGTATTAACTCGTTTACCGTCAAGGGCCCACCAGTGGGCCCTTGAGCCAGTAGGACCTAACAGGTTTTTACTGAGGCAGAATGTTAAATATATAGCAAAATATTCCTTTGTGATTAATCTATTTTTGTTGAATAAGTACACGTAAAATCTGGCTGCAGTACATAGACTAAAATTAAAACAATTAAACTGTGATAAAAGTTGTTACACCAGCTTTATTGGTTAAATTCTAAGTTAGTTTTATGAGTCTAACAAATTTCTGTTTGTTAAATTGATGAATTTGCATTAAATAATCTTAAATCATCTTGAATTGAACAACTTTGATTACGTGTATTTAAAAGCTTGTTGCATTTTAAAGGTGACCCGTTATGTAAAATTCACTTTTTTGCATGCTTTTGTACTTCCATCCTAGAAACAGCACTAAAAATATCCATCCAGCCATTTTTTTGGCAGTAAGGAAATGCTTTATTGGTGTCTGGAAAACGAGACGTTTCAAAAACCTCCCAATTATTACGTCACAATCGGCGAGCCCTGCCCCTCACCTAGCAGCCAAGAGGAGCTCCGCCCACTTCATCAGCAGGTCACCAACCTTTTAGAAGATGAGAGCTACTTCATTGGTACTGTGTCATACGAAAGGCTACCTGTACTGACCTTTGAACTAGAAGAGTCAGAGCTCATCTAAACTTTATGTAATATAGATACGTTTTTTTTATTCATTTTAAATCTGTGTAAGTACAAGTAGGATTAAAAAGGCAGAGCAACTGAATAAAATAACATTTTAGATGCCGCTCACTGGAGGGTTGCGCTATTTTTTGAACAGGCTTGAGGGCACCACATATGGCCCCCGCGGGCACCATGTTGGTGACCCCTGATTTAGAAACTGTTGCTGCATCCTCGCTGCTGGTGCAGGAGGCTCCACTTCCTCTGCTGCTGGGTTTGACTCAGGGTCAAAGATGTACAGTTGTACCATCATGCATCTGTTTGCAGCCATTTTCACGTGTGTAAAGTGCCGGTTAACATACTGAGTTGGGGGGCAGCTACATCTTGCATAAAAGTGAAAGAGCCCTAAAAACAGCTCATCCTGAAAGGAGCTCGAAACAGGCGGACCTGAGAGGGTGAAATCTCATTATGTGTGAACGAGCAAAAAAATGTAATGAACATGTTTTGTATAGCTCATAGATAGCACAATAGGTCCCCTTTAATGATTTATTTAAGTGGCCCTTTTAGCTGTTAAACTTTGAGAATATCAGCTTAGAAATACTGATTGAAATTTAAATCAATCCAATGCGTTTAAAGTCGTTGCAACATTTTGTCAGTTAAAATCTTACAGTGTGTTTTGTGAGTGTATCCGCTCTTTGGAGTGATTGCGACATCGTGACAGGAAAGCTTTCAATGTTCAGTAATGCTGACAGTACACACCAAATGTTTTCGTCATCCTGGAGGAATTAAAACTTTTAGGGTAGTAAAAAAATTTATTATTTTATTACTTATTAATAAAGTCAGTGACGATTAAAATAAATAAATGAAACATCAAGATTGTGGGTTGGGTTTAATGTCAAAAAGAAATTATGTGATTTAGAGAAGTTTCGTAATTTTCTTATAGTTTTAGTATTTTCATTCACTTATTTATTAAAAGCATCTTCATCTTAAGAGACTAAAAAGAAAGAAATAAGACAACCCTGACATGTGACACAGGGGCGCCCTCTGCTGGTGCATTCACTGACCTGCTCTCCTGCCTCTTTCCTAACAAACCTCATTTGGAGAGAAAGGAATCAAAGCTGACCTCTTCCAGCACCTACCAATTCCTCTATCACCGTGTTTAAGTTGGAGCTTCCCTTGGAGGCATTTCCTGAAGGCAGAGTGATGCGTACAAGTTGTGACCCTTTGTTTGAAGCCAGCTGCTTTAATTGTTTCTCTTTGGATTTCCCCGTTGCACACGCCAAACCAGAAAATGGCAGTCTTGAATCCCAGGGTTAAATAATTCATCCGTGGCAGCTTTGCACCGTAGGTTCAGAACATCGGCTTGAATTTTTCAAACAAACATGAATCTTTCATGCTTTTCTTCACGTCAGCAGAACTGGGGGAATTCTAAAAATGTACATATGGCTTTTACAGCAAGCCTGAGAGCAGCAGAAATGACTTATTCAAATGTTCACATCAGCTCTGGCACAGGACACTCCTCCTCCTCATCCTCCTCCTCCTCCTCCGTCCGAGCCTCCCTCAGCGACTCCTGATTTAAGCTTTTAAAATATTTCTTTCCAGGCTGAAACTCGGTGTAATGCTTTCATGTGCAGCGAATTGATTCTCTGTCTTCCTTTCAACGATAAAGAGGGGAGAAAGTGGTCTTTGAGAGGAAGTCTCTGCATAAGTGCTTATCAGCTGCTCACAGTCTGACGGCCAGGCTGGCCTCCATAGGGAAGGCCTCTGTGCTGTGGGGTGAGGAGGCAGGTCTGATGGCTCTGATATGGAGCCCAGCCGATGCAAAGGGAATGCTCTCCCCAGGGCCGCATCTGAGCAGTCTCAGAATATTATGACTTGCCACAAGTGTTGTTTTTTACTTTGCATATACAAGGGCGCCTCCTTCTCCAGCTTTCATGATTTATTTAAAGTGCTGTCTTAGTCAGAGAAAGCTGCTAACTCCCTGCCTTTCCCTCTTTTTTTTTTTCGTTAGTTGAGGAGCCTCTTTCTGCCCCCTCACTTTTCTGCTTTGTTTGATTGGTAGTTTGAAATGTGAGGCGCAGCGTCTCCTGCAAGTTTCCTTGATCTGACTTGTTGCAACCAGAAAGTTCAAAATTGTGACACGAAAGGAAAGGAATAAATGATGATTCATTTTTTTTTTCCAAATTCAAAACCGGAAAAGGGTGACTTGCGTTTTTATGGACTCTGCCTCACTCAATAATTCATAGAACCCACTTTTTCTGGACTGGGTACGTCTCTACAAGGTTTGCATGTCTACAGACTGACTTTTTTTTTTCTTTGCACATTTAGTTTTGCAAAATAGCCGAAGTTCAGCCAGATCGGATGCTGAGTGTCTGTGAACATCAGCTTTGAGTTGATAAAAAAAAAACAAAAAAAACTGAAATGGTCTTACAGCTCTTAGAGCTTGAATTGATTGAGCGATAAGTTGCCAAAAGCTCAAATATCATTGTAGCCAAAAGCCTTTAGGCTCCAAACCATACAGATTAATTTAATTAGTAATAAAGTTATAGTTGATTCCAAGCATTTGCTCCTAGATGATCAGTCTCTTATGCCTTGGCTGACATGTCCTTATCTGGAGCAGAAACAAGTTGTATTAAAATGGATAATAACTGATCGTCTAAGGCAGGGATCGTCAACTCCAGTCCTCGAGGGCCGATGACCTGGAGCCTTTAGAGCTATCCCTGATCCAATACACCTGAATCAAATGGCCGAATTACCTTTTTAGAATGCAGTCAGGTTCCAGAGCCCTGCTAATGGCCTGATTATTTGGCTCAGGTGTGTTGAAGCAGACACATATAAAAGTTGCCGACCCTCGAAGACTGGAGTTGACGATACCTGGTCTACGGGGGAAAAAAGATCACATCAGATTGATATTTAGATTGTTCAGTTAATGGTGAAATATATGAGACTGTTTACCTGTCATATCACACGATAGAGTTATCTAAAATAGTGCTAACCTACATTATATAGATGAACTCTTGGCCTCCCAAGTATCATCCTGAAAACACGCCGGCTGCTGTTTTAAAACAGCAGTAAAACAGGAATTAAACTTTTCCAGTTTGTAGTGCTTCGTCATAAAGTCACAGAGAACAAATCGTTGCAACTCAGACCTCAAAATCCAACATGGTCGCCACACACCTAAAGTATAGTGATGTCTGCAGTAACAGGCTGTTTGTTTATGCTTATGATGGGTTTGTGTCATTAAATCATTCACCATGCATGGCATTTGCTTTACATTGTCTGATATTTGTTTCACTGTTTGAATGCACAGAAAAACATTGCTGTCACCTTGTATTGCTAATAGCAGTTCACCTGATCAAAGGGATCAACGATTACCAAAGCTATTATTACCAGATGCTAATTTCTAATTTGGTTTCAAATTTGTGTTCCTACAATGTTCTGCACTTCAGCACTCTCATGAGTAGCTGAAAGTAAAGCAAATATAAATCTGCTTAAGCAGAGTGAATTTATTTATTTTTTTGCCTTTTTAAGCTCTTTTTTATCACAGCTGATCTCAAACTTACAGCCCAAGTACTTCCAGTGGTCCTTTTACCTGATTTTGAGGACCTTAGACTCGAGGCATTCGACTGTTGATCCAGATGCGTGTTCAGGGGTGTCGGAAAGTGTCAGCGACCGCACAAATCAGCCTCAGGGACACCAGAAGTTTCCCAATAAATTCTTAATTTGTTTACAAAACTGTCAAAAAAAACCTCCAGTAAAAAAAACTGGGCCCCAAACAGAGGTTAACATGACAGATTTCCACTCAGGGCGTAACACAGGGAATTTAAGCACAAACTGACCTCACAAGCAAGAAGACATAAGAGCTGATCAGACCACTGTTGACACAAAACGGGACATACCACTAAATGGCTTATAAACAAAGACTTATCTGACAAACACTGGTAGGAATAGTAGTAATGACTAACCCCATTAAAAATAAACACTGCTATGTCAGGACTACCTGCTCAAAAGTCAAAAAACAAAAAACAGAACTAATAATAAGGGCCAAATTTCCCCTCCCCTTCCAGCCAGACAGTGGTATGACCTGCTTAAGGCATTCTGCTATTTAAAGGGAACTGATGCAGCTGGGGCTCTGCTCTTTGACTCATGTGGCTCTCCTACAGCGACTCCAAGGTAAATGCTGACTCCACGAAAAATTAAAAGACACAATAATCTGTTGCACGTTACCCACTAAATAAAGTATAGCAGACTGACAAAGTTAACTAAATGTCTGCACTCCACATAATCAACTAAAAAGTCGGCCTGGTAGAAAATTCAATTCAATCTTATTTATATAGCGCCAATTCACAACACATGTCATCACAAGACACTTTACAGTGTAAATTTGGGGTCAAATTAAATCAAATCATACAGATTGGTCAAAAAGTTTCCTATCTATGGAAACCCAGCAGATTGCATCGAGTCTTGACAAGCAGCATTCACCCCTCCTGAAAGTGCGTAGAGCCACAGTGGACAGTCGTCTGCATTGTCCATGGCTTTGCAGCAATCCCTCATACTGGGGTGCATGAAGCGACAGTAGAGAGGAAAACTCCCCATTAATGGGAAGGAAAACCTCTAGCAGAACCAGGCTCAGTGTGAACGGTCATCTGCCTCGACCAACTGGGGGTTAGAGAAGACAGAGCAGAGACACAAAAGCACAGAAGCACACATTGATCCAGGAATCCTTTCTACATTAGATGGTAATAGCCACTGAGCTATATAATACACTGGAGTGCTGATTTTGCCGAAAAACTGAAGTCACTGGCCGCCATCTTGCTCCTCCCTACTCTCACAGAATCCCATAGGATTTGGTTGCAACAACAAGCAGTTTTCTGGCTCAGTGAAAACGTTTCACAGGTAATTCTACAGTCAGTGGATGTACTAACACTATCAACTACTACAAAATTAGGTGCTGAAATATTTTACATGTTATTCATATTAGATATATATATATGTATATATAAGTATGTGTATATGTATATATGTATATATATGTATACACATATGTAAATATATGTTTTTGTATATTGTTATTTATATATTTATAAATGTTAAACATATATATTTAAATAAATAAAATGCAAAATATTTCAGCACATGACTTTCTCAGTACTTGATATTTTTAGAACATAACATAAAACTATATGGCATTTGACATTTTAAAAGTTTTAAGCTCCCCCTGAACATGAGAAAATCCTCGTTATTCGATGCTGTAGCGCACATATTCCTTAGTTACTGGGGGGAAATAGGGAGTACCAATATGGCGGCTAGTGGCTTCAAAGCGACTCATTCTAACAGACGGTGATTAGCACTCCAGTGTATTATATAGCTCAGTGGTAATAGCGGGTGATCTGTCCCCCCTGGATGATGTCACAGTTAACAGAACACCAGACCAGGTGTACTTACTATGAAGAAATAAAAATGACAGAGAAAACAAAAAGTTAAAAGCTGAAATGACATCAAGCAATGCAAATTGGAGAACAGTAGGAGAACTCAGTAGAGTGAGAGAAATAGACCCTGGTGTCCTCCAGTAGCCTAAGCCTATAGCAGCATAACTACAGAGATTGCCCAGGAACACCTAAGCCACTCTAACTATAAGCTTTGTCAAAAAAGGAAAGTTTTAAGCCTAGTCTTAAAAGTAGACAGGGTGTCTGCCTCACGGACCAAAACTGGGAGTTGGTTCCACACAGGAGAGGAGCCTGATAGCTAAAGGCTCTGCCTCCCATTCTACTTTTAGAGACTCAGCACCGCTCTAATGCACGGGCTCACCTGGGCTGAAGCACAGGGGCCTGCAGCGTTAGCGGGCCTACCATGTTGAGGCCACATGACGAGCTGAAAAAAATCCAGTTGTTTTGTAACCATTGATGTAATATATATCAATGTTTGTTACTTGGCAGGCTCTCTGTCAATCACTTTAGACATATGTCTATGAGTTTGGATGCAGGTCTGTGGCTGCTGATTTCCCCAAATTAAAAATGACCCACATAGGCTAATTGACCTATAATCCACGGGTTGACCAATCAGAATGTGACGAGCTAGTTTTTGGCTGTGTACGTTCGCCGTGAATGAGTGACGGTTGTTAACACGTTGGGAACGAAGTTTGAGAGCGGCACAGGTGGATGTTGGGCTGGTCGGAGGGCATGGGAACGGACAGGAGGATCAGGCAAGAAGAGTCGTTTGTCCTTTATAACAGTGACCCGGTGTTATGCAAAATTCAGTTCTTCTGAAATAATCTGCCCTGCCACATTGTGGCTTTATTTAAAAAATTATATCAGCATAAGAGGCGGATTCTTCAGCTCGCAGATGTCAAGGTTATTTTCTCGAACCTGCGGTTCCCAGTCAAAGAAATAAAAATTAAACTTCTCGTTTTCGACACAGTATTGTGTTTTGGGTCTTTTTTGTGCCGAAATAATCCCAGCCTTCTCCAATTTGAGCCTTGTTCACTTGAACAATAGTTTAACCTAACAGTCTTGCTAACACTTTTTTTTTTAGGCAATGAAATCATATAAACCGCTGCAAGCTCAGTCACTGGACACGACCATTACAGCTTCCTGGAAAGATCAGTTTTCCACCTCATTTTTTAAAAGAGCTTTTCTAATGTAAACTATAACAAGCCACTGGATAAATAGAAGAAAAGTCTCGTATAGTTTCCAAATTTATGGAAATAGTCGAACTGGGTGGGGGAGAAAAACCCAAAACAATGACTTAAAACATGATCTGATTGGTCTTTCTCTGTTCGAGATCCAGGGAGAACAGATAGTTTTAGAGAGACAAAAAGGCAGGTTGAAATATTCTGTTTTATATATATATATTTCCAGAACCCTGTTTAGGTTTTAAAGTTTTATTTGTACAAAGATTTAAAAGGAATATGCATTTTTTTGTTCTTTTACCTAGAATATACTGCAAATGTTGTAAAAAAAAAAAAAAAATAACCAATTGATGTGCTGGTAGCACAGGGGTAGCACACACAGCCCATGCACAGAAGAACTTAGTCCTCGGGGTGACCCCAGGTTCGATTCTGGTCTGAGGTTCTTTGCCGCATAGCTTCCCCCTCTCTCAGCCCCCTTTCCTGTCAGCCTACTTTTGATAAAAGGACCGCTAGTTTGCTGCCATCATCACAGTTTGTGATGCGGCAAATGGGGAAGATTTTTATGGGACCCTGCCAGACCCCTCAGCCCAGAGGCATACCAGTGGGTTAAATAGGCTCTAGGAAGACTGCATTTTAGATTTGTATCTTCTATAAAGGTTTTTATTTAAGATACAAATCTAAAATGCTCCGTATCTTAACAACATGATCTTATTTTAAGAATGGAAAAATAAACAGTGAACAAAACATAGGCGTTCCCTGCTGAAGAAAAGCATCCCCACAGCCTGTTGCTGCCGCCGCCGTGTTTTACCCTGAGGCAGGCGTGTTCAGAGTGATGTGCAAGATAAGTTTTTGACCACTAATAGTGTTTTGCATCTAAGCCAAAGAGCTCAGCATAAAGCTCCGTGGATCGAAGCAGCCTTTCCAAACATTTGCTCCTGCACTGCACGGCTTTTTGCAAACTGCAAAGGGGACATCTTGTTGCTCCGTTTTCCTTTCACAGCACAATATGGCACCAACTTATGTTGGTTTATCTCATAAAAGCCTAATAAAGCGCATAACATTTTGTGGTAGCAATGCAAAAAATATTAGGGAACATGAAGGGGTATGAATGCTTCTGCGAGGCACGGTGGTTTAATTTGAGCAGTCAAGATGCATAATCCTCGTGCGGCGGTGCATTGGCGGGGATTAGTCACAATCAACTAACGTGACGACGAGTCATAGGTGTGTCGGAGAAACCTAATTAACTTCTCTCTTTCAGGAGGAACTAATCCTCCACTTAAGAGTAAGTGGGTCGTCATAGCTGCTGCAGTTCCCAGGTGACTCTCTTACATTGTTTCTCTGCAAAAACAAACCGAGCAGCTTCAATAGAGACTTTTTTCCCCCTCCCTCCCCCTAAAGTAAATGTCTGAGGGAAGGAGTCATCTTGCATTTGGAGGAGGATCGCAGCATTCCAGTCAGACCGGCTCAACTGGAGCTTCTGCATTTTTTTTTTTTTTGGCCTAACAGTGTTTATACCTCACCTTGTTTCCAGGTGAATTTTTCCACTCTTGCTGCATGAGAAGCTCCAGCTGACAACCGAGTGGAAGGATAATGGCCCTCAGTGTGTTGTCACTGCGGCTCCACTGACTCAGTCATGACTGCCTGCGAGTCTGAGAATGTCATTTAGGACTCGAATATACACAGAGCAGCAGGCAGTCTTCTATCAGATGTCTCCCCCCCTCCCTCCTAAAGTTTCCGTCTGAAGCAGCTTGACCATTTTTTTTTCATCCCACTGTTTGCTCTGCCTTGCTCCTCTGCCTGCACATTGAATCCTGTAAATATTTCAGAGTTGATAAATAAATGAAGCAACCTCTTTTCCTACTTGGAGGCAGCCCGCCGAGATGCTCCCCTACCTACGTCTGCAGCGGCGTATCGTCGCGGCTCTGACTTTGTTTCAGCCGGAGCCCAAACGAGGCTCCTCTCAGGGACATTTTCATTTATCTTTCAAAAAGGCATCAAATGCATGCGTTTCTGCTGCCAGCAACAGAAATGGATCTTAAGAGAAACCATGATACAAAAACCTCTTTTTAGTAGTTTAAAAAAAGAGTTTTATCAAAGCTTTTGATGAATTAAATATTTTTCCGGCTTGAAAGAACCTGAACATCTTCTGTTAAAAACACCAGAGTAGTGCATAGAAAGACCTTCAAGAGAAATTCAGTGACATCTTAGCGCACCATGTAATTAAAACCCACTTTGTTCTGTGGCTGTCATCTCCCGCCATACGTTAGACACATAATAAAAACACACACCATAGCTATTTACAGCGATCTGACTTTTCTGGCTGCAGGCGGCGTGCATCAGCAGCCCAGGATCATGTGACTCTTGTCTTTGTTCACGTGTAAAGGCGACCCAGCCCTTCTGAACACACAACCAGAGCGGGAAGGGTCGAGGTGACACAAAGGGCTGGGGCTCGAGCACAACCAGCCAGACCAAAGTTTAGGCCTTCCTCCTGCCTCGCTTTCTGTCTGCAGTGACAGCTCGCTGAAGACCTTTTTTTTTTTTTGGTTCGCAAATGCCCCGGCAGCTGTTTAAGTCAGAGATGTGCATGAGGGAAACCAAAAATAGGAAGCACACACCTCTGAGCCAGCTGTCATTTACTGCCTGCGGGACTGCCTTTTGCGCCCCCCCCCCTCCCTTTACTCTCTCTCTCAGCTCCCATCCCTTCTAGCTCCTCTCCCCCTTTCCCCTGTTCTCATACTGTTCTTAATGCGGCCTTGTGCTGGCATCGTGAATGGGAACACTGTTTCCGCTCACAGTGGTCCATTATGCAAACCCATGAAAAGCTAAAGGAGGAAATCTCGGTCTCATGAATTCCAGATGCAAGTTTACGGAGAACCGCTGCAGTCTCCAGCCACTCGAAATAAATGAAGTGGACGATTCGGAATATGTGGTTGAAAAATACACGGGAGGGGGGGGGGGGGGGGGGGGGGGCGCTCAGGAGCTAAGGTTGGACCCCCAGGCACTCTCAACACAAACTCGAGCTTCCCACCCAGTTTTAATGATAAAAGTCAGCATTTTTCCAGACTCGGCTTTACAGATTTTTATCTTTTACTTTGTCATGAGATTCTGGGCAAGTGAGAACAAAGTGTTAACCTTGAACATACCTGAATAGTCGGATCTCATTTGCCTTTGAATCAGCTGATAATAAAAGATCACAATGCTGGAATTTCACAGCTTTTGTGACATCTGGTCTAACTTAGATCAGCTCTGTTTTAAAATCTTTAACTTTCAAATAGTCAACAGAGTATTTCAAATCCAATACAGAGTCTTTAAAGTAAGTTTTTTCTAAATTTGCTTTGTTAGTACATAATTCCTAAATACAGCAGTTTTATAGCTTTTTTTGGCCTTTTGGGCCAATTTACAAACCACAAGTACAGTTCAACCTGAATTTAAAGATGTCTAGAGGCAAAACAGGTAGTAAAATGGTTCGTATCCAATGGGTCATTTTGTTGAATTTGTTCAGCAAGTCAAAAGCAAAAATACGGATTGGTAAAATTTTAAATTTCAGTTGTTTAGAAATTGACAGTGAAAACATGTTAAATAATTGTAAAAGTAATGCATTTAACAAGCATTATTAGACTTCTGTTCTTTATAAAGGAAAAGAAGAAGAAAGAAGAAAACTTTTCTCCATGTGAAATTTTCTTTTTTTCTGTACTTATCCAAACCAGTAAAGAAATCAAAGGAAATTTCAGACTTTTCTGCATACTTTGGTTGCAAAGCCTGCAGGGTTTTATGGAAACAACATCCACTGCTCTGTTCATGTTGATACAGGAATATCTGCACCTGGAATTAGAAACATTTCTCTTGTAGGAGAAAGAGTAACTCCAAATAAATAGGAAGAAAATCAGGTGGTAGGCAGCAGCTGAGTTTTCATCCAGAGCAGGATGTCAGGGGGGTGGTGTGCCTCAGCATAAAGATGATGTGATGTGGCATTGTTTAGAAAAACCCAAAAGAAAGTGTAAGATAAATCTGGAGCAAAGGTTTAAAAACGGGCTTCACAAAAGCCTGATTTTGTATTTTGTCCAAAAACGGAACGTTGTATATTTAATTACCTATGCATTCAAAGAACAGTGAATCCAATGCTAGCAAAATAAAAAAATAATATAAATTGAAGGAAAGGTTGAAGCAAAAGAGACAAATTAAACTGTTAGTCTGTCAGATCTCCAGAAAATCTTGATTTTTGATATTTACGGCTATACAGCTTTAGTTCATTTTTAAGTCTGTAATGATAATAACACCTTCTCAGTTTCCTCTCAGCTCCCAAGCTCGTCATTTTAATATAAAAAAAGACCCCGAAATGAGGGTGGAGACAATTTTCTGAGGAGTTTTTACTGTTATTTTGATTTTCCTTTTTCCATGCTCCTTTTCTGATGTTTTTAAGATTCAAAATGTGCATGCCTGTGCCTGTTATCCGGGTCATCGCAATAGCAAACAGGCTTAAATCGGAGGCAACTGGATTTTCGTTCAGGTCTTTCTGAAAACGTTTCGACACCAAACGTTTTCAGAAAAGAACTGAACAAAATGTTCATCAGTTCATAACCTGCTGCTGCTTGCTTAAAAAAAAAAAAAAAAGCTGAAAGTGAAGGAGGGTCACGGCAGATTAGTGCCGAGCAACGCTAAAAGGTCAACTAGAAACTAGTTGGAATGTTTTTCTAACATTCCTTAAACATTACAGGTGTGTTTAACGTCATGCTCCTTTTCCAGATCCTCCAGTGTTTTCTTTACGGTTTGCACATTAAACTGGAGTATTATTGACATTAAGAGAAGTAATCTGAGACAGAGCAGACTTCTATGTGCACTCGTAGCGAATGCAGGTCTAAGTTTGCGGGAATGCTGTCTCTGCTCTGGTGTTTTTCTGCACTATATTGATGCTGACGTAGTAATATTTACTGAAAACTGCATTCCCAAGCTGTTTTCACATTTTCAGCCTGAACAAATGGCCTCGGGCTAAGACAGGGTAAAGAAGATGGAAAGTACTCAGAGGAGAACTAACATGCTGATGGGTTTAGTTGAAACAAAAGGAAAGAAGAAGACAAAAAAAAAAATGAAACAACAATGGAGGCTTTGAGCGAAACAGAAAAGCAGAGCACTTTCTGTGGGAAATAAAGTCAGAGTGCCTGGAGTTACGGAGCAGTAGATCTGTCAGTGTTTCCCGATCACAGGGCAGGTGGATTTGCAGGATAAAATACAGAGAGTTCACATTTTCACTGTGTGAAACGCATAAAGCATTGGCATCTGTTTACCATCCTCAAATACTCCACAAACACAAATATTCTCCTGCCCTAAGTAAACACAGTAACATGGCTGTGATGGCTCGCCGTCTGCGTGAGGATGATGAAAGTCATTCACGTTTGAAACTACTGGCTGAGTTTCTTTCACTCATCTCCTCTGGAACGTTTTCCCTCAATCACATCCTTTTGATGTGCTTTTGTGTGTGTGTCTAATTCCCATTCTGCAGGCAGATACACATGACACGCGGTTTGCTTGGTATCCGTTTCAGAGAAAGACTCTGAATAGATTATGCGAACTTGCTTCTCTACCTTCACCTCATCGTTATTCATGCAGATTTGTTGCAAACACCCAATCAGCGTTGAAATGTAATTATTTTGCCCCGCAAAGAATGAATCGGCTGTGCGATCAGGGCAATATGACAGCTAAAGATAACAAAAAGGTGAGTTTATGTTCATTGTAAAAAAAAAAGAATAATAAATCAAGTGGAAAAAAAGTGTCTATCACTTGGCAGTGCTTTAATTAATGGTGGCCTGATAAAAAGCATGTCAGCTGTGATTAAGGTGACGGCGAATCGCATCTAGAGGCCAGATCACGACTCCTGTTAAACCATGGATATAATCTGTATGTTGCACAAAACCGAGAAATGTCACCAGTGCCCCGGAGGGGTTTGAGCATTTGCTCAAGGCTCCCACTCTCTCTCTCTCTCTCTCTCACACACACACACACACACACACACACACACACACACACACACACACACACACACACACACACACACACACACACAGAGTATGGAGTGAAAGCCAGCCACTGAATTTCTAAACTCTTCATGTAGGTTGTTGTTTTTTTCAGGAAAGAACAAATGGGAAATACCAATGTTTTACTGTGACTGCTGCTGCTTTTATATTAAAAGAATTAATTTAAGCAGTATTCAAATTCATTAAAAAAATACATTTCTGACAGTATGTGAAGTTAGTTTATACTATTCAAGTCAGCTTCAGGAGGAGTCTGTCAGCCTTAAGTTTCTTTTGTAGACAACAATGTGCATCAACTTATCCACCTAATGATAAGTTTAACATAAATGTTAAGACAAACTAAGGATCCCAGCTTAATAAAAAGATCCCTTGAGCTATTCATGCAGAGAAGGGGCCACCTCTACCCTAAATGCTCGATTTAGGCTAGTACAATTAAATTTTTGCATCAGCTCTATATTGCTAGCCTCGTGAGACCATCCTGATCTCGCGAGCTTTCAAGGTTTCACTCGCAGATCAGTCTGGCTACTCTCCGTTAAAGAAAATTTGGAGCCGTTCACCAAACGAACGTCCAATCAGCGTTGGCTTTGAGGCGGGTTGAGGTGTGACGCAACCAGAAGCGCGACAGTTCAGTCTAAAGAACATGGCGGCTTCAGCCGATGAAACGAAAGTTACGACTGTAACTACGGTTCTATGAATCCCGGATGACCGCCAGAGGCGGTGCTTAAAGCACTGAATGATCACTCTTGCGCATGCACAGGTCGAGAATCTTATACCAACATGGTCACGTGTGACCCCCGGTGACTCCGGAGCCCATATAGTCACGTGACAGCGACAGCTCAGTCCCTTAATCTTCTCGCGAACAACACGATGATTCTGAGGGACCGAGCGCTCTGGCGGTCATCCGGGATTCATAGAACCGTAGTTACAGTCGTAACTTTCGTTCTATTTCATCCCTACTGACCGCCAGAGGCGGTGCTTAAAACACTGGATGACGATTACCAACAGAGTCCTGAGGAATCACACATGGAAAAGAAAGGACCCCAGAAAAAAAAAAACAAACAAACATGCCCACCTCACTGGGATGATGGTGGTCCTTGGGATAGGATCGCCTCTATTGGGTGAAAGGCAGCCAGGTTAACCTTGTAAAACCTAGCAAAGGTATTCGGGGACGACCAAGAGGCTGCTGCACATATAGCCTCCAGAGAAACCCCAGTCATGGCGGCCCATGACACACTAATGCTCCTGGTGGAATGGCATCGTACACCAGCAGGGGGCTGGCGGCGATGTAGAACGTAAGCTTGTTCTACCACGTCCACAATCCAACGTGCCAGACGCTGTTTAGAAAGGGCCTGCCCCTTGCGGGGCCCAGCATAGCAAACAAACAGACTATTAGACTGCCGGAGGGAAGCTGTGAGTCTAACATATGCCTCCAGTGCCCGAACAGGGCAGAGAGGCTCGTCGGCCCCACCTGCATCAAGGCGAGCAAGCTGGAGGGGCACAGCATGGCTCGCAGTAGAGGCCACTTTGGGAAGAAAAGCAACGTCAGGCCAGAGTGTGACGCCAGAACCAGCCGGGTTCCAGCGGCAACAGGACTCATGAACAGACAACGCATGGAGCTCACCCACCCGTTTCGCTGAAGCCATGGCGAGGAGAAAAGCTGTCTTTTTCGACACGCACTCAAGGCTCGCCTCCGCCAATGGTTCAAACGGAGGAGATCGCAGGGCGGCGAGGACAAGAGAGAGGTCCCACACGGGCACAACAGGGCGTGTGGGAGGGCGCAAGCGACGGGCGCCTCTCAGAAACAAAGAAATATCTTTGTTACGGCCAACCGTTTCCCCACTCAACCCTGAATGCCAGCAAGAGATGGCAGCAACATAAACTTTCAGAGTGGAAGGAGACCGACCTTGGGAAAGCAGTCCTTGAAGGAAGGTCAAAATAACAGAAATAGGGCAGTGCACTGGGTCCTCATGTCTTGCCTGACACCAGCTGCTAAAAACTTTCCACTTATGAGTGTACACCAGTCGTGTGGAAGGGGCCCTGGCATTAGTCATTGTATGCCCGATGTCTCCGTCATACTCAGAGAAGGACACGCCGGGCCCTGTAGCGGCCAAACCCAGAGATGGAGGCGACTGGGATTGGGATGCAGGATCTGACCACCCAGTTGTGACAGGAGGTCCTTCCTGCGGGGAAGAGGCATCGGAGAGCTGCAACAGAGCCTGTGCAGCAGAGGAAACCAGGTCCTCCCCGGCCACCGGGGGGCTACCAGAACGACCTGATGCCCTTCCTGAAGGACCCTCAGGAGTGTTGGGCCTATCAGGGGAAGTGGCGGAAAAGCATTGAGCAGCACCCTGGGCCAGTCGTGTGCCAGCGCATCCTGACCCAGGGGACTGGCACCGTCTGCCAGGGAGAACCACAGGGGGCAATGAGTTGTCTCCTTGGATGCGAACAGATCTACAGCCGCCCTTCCGTACCTCTGCCAAATGATCTCCACTACCTCCGGATGGAGCCTCCACTCCCCCGGTGGTGGGCGTCCCCGAGAGAGAGTATCGGCCGGAACATTCTGGACCCCTGGAATGTGGGCTGCTCTGAGGCTGGTGAAAAGAGGGGCCGCCCAAGTCAAGAGCTTCCGGGTCAGCCTCAGCAGGGCTATCGACCGTGTTCCCCCCGATGGTTGATATGAAACACCACCGAAGTATTGTCCGACTGCACCAGGACATGCCTGTGGCGCAGGCCTGGGAGGAAGTGTTGCAATGCCCGCCGCACAGCCTCTAGCTCCAGGACGTTGATGTGCTGCCGTTTTTCCTGCGGAGACCATGTCCCTCGGGCAATCTGCCGCTGCCAAGACGCCCCCCACCCTGTGGTGAATGCGTCGGTAGAGACGACCTCCCGTCGAGACGGCAGAGAGCCCAGTGGAACCCCCTGGGTCATAAATGCTGCATCCCGCCACTGAGCCAGTGACGCGAGGCAATAAGAGGACACCCGCAGCCTCTTGCGGCGGTGCAGCGTAAGAGAAGGGTCCAGCCTCTGGCTGTTGAGCCACATTTGCAGTGGTCGCAGAGACAGCAGCCCCAGGGGTGTTACCGCAGCAGCAGCAGTCAGCATGCCAAATAGACGAAGGTAGAGAATAAAGGGGGGTGCATGGCCGGGCAGAAAAGCGGGCAGCATCTGCAGAATGCCCTCGACACGCTGAGGCGATGGTCGAGCAGTCATGGTTAAGGAGTCCATCGTGATGCCGAGAAACGTGACCACCTGAGACGGAACCAAGTTGCTCTTCTGCCAGTTCACATGAAGACCCAACAGGTCTATATGATCGAGCAGCGTGCGTGTGTCTGCAGCGGCTTGAGCTTCTGTGGGCGCACAGATGAGCCAGTCGTCCAAGTAGGGCAGGATCTTCAGCCCCTTGGCCTGCAGAGGACACAGGGCCACAGCTACGCACCGCGTGAACACACGTGGGGACAGGGAGAGACCGAACGGAAGGACTCTGAACTGAAAATGCTTGCCCTGAAACGCAAAGCGGAGGAACTGCTGATGATGCGGTGCAATCGGGACATGAAAGTATGCGTCCTTCAAGTCGACCAAGGTGAACCAGTCGCCTGGGGAGACTGCCTGAAGCACATCCCTGACGCTCAACATGTGGAAGGGGATAGCCTTCAAGAAAACATTCAGACCTCTCAGGTCCAAAATTGGGCGGAGTCCGCCAGTCTTTTTTGGGACTAAAAAATATTTTGAGTAAAAGCCCCCTGGATCCTGCAGGGGGTCGACAGGCAATATAGCACCCTTGGCCAGCAAGGCACCTATCTCTTGGCTCAGAGTCTGAGCCATTTCCAGGCCGTGAATCACCGTCATCCTGACTCGACCAGGAACTGGGGGGCGGCGGCGGAACTGTAGCGCATAACCCCGGGTAATTGTAGACACCACCCACGGATCGGGAACGAGAGCGGCCCAACAACTGAGCTGGTCCGGAGTAAAGTGTCCCACCGCCAGCTCGGTGATGTCATTTCCGAGACCCCCTGCCCTTAAGAGGGCGGGAGGGCCGCCGAGGAAACTGTCCGGGTCGAGAAGCGACCCGAGCAGGTCCTGCAGTAGGCGTAGCAGCAGGTGCCGCAGCAGGTCGCGGCGGCCCCATGGGGGATGTAGTCCGAGCAACATAAGTGCGTGAAAGAGACGCCGAGGCACCTGCAGCAGGATGCCGCGATGGTCTGCGATGAAGGCCAGCCAACTGCTGCTTGGTACGGGAAGCCTGGGCCGACCGCTCCAGGGCTGCAAGGGCAGCAGAGCCAAACAACTCCCCAGGAACCACTGGAAGGCTCATCAGGGTCCGTCTACAGGCTTCAGTCAAAGGAGACTGAGCCAGCCACACTTGACGTCGTGCCTGAACCAGGGTGGACAGGACACGGCCGATTTCCCTTGACAAAAGGGCAAAGGCATGAACGATGCGTCCAACAGCCCCCGAGTGGGCGCGTCAATTGCAAAGCCTTCCAAGGAGGCTGAGAGACCCAGTAACAAATGAGACAACGAGTTACCAAGCCGCCCCAAATGAGATCCCGCGTCATAGGCCCTACACAGCAGGTCATCAGTCACCCGGCACTGAGGACGAGGACACCTGGCGTTAGCTCTCAAAGCCTCATCTGGCGCCACAATGAGGGATGCTATTGCGGGCTCAACAGAAGGCATATGGCCCAAGCCAAACTTGGGCGCATCTTGCATGGCCGCCAGAACCCTGCCATCAGAGGTCGGCCGTGAGAAGACCTTAGTGTCTGCCCAACAGGTATGAACCTCCTTAACATATTCGGCTGATGGGGGAACCATAAAGGACGACCTAGCAGGAGGACGTCGAAAGAACGCACTGGAAGTCACAGGTTGGTTCTGTGGAGCATCCAGCTGCAACCGGGCAAAAGCAGTTTTTAACGCACCCACTATAGAATCGTCCTCTTCCGACAGAGAATCGGAAGAGATATGCGAACCGGCATCCGACAGATGCGAGCCGGAGTCAAGCTGATCCTGAAAATCAGTACCTGATGCTGCTAGGGAAATAGCATCGTCCTCCAAGGCAGAGAGTCCTGAACCCATGCTCTGCACTGGGTCAGGGTCTTCAACCAAGCCCGCACCACGTCCGTCCCTTAGGGACTCCAGCAGCGCTTTCATCTCCTTCAACTCAGAAGTAAGATGAGCCACCTGCCCAGATAAGCCCTCGGAATCCGTAGGGCTTCTCTTGGTCCTCTTCCGGGGGGGCCCCGCAGCCTCAGGAACCGTACGCTTCCTAGGCTGGCCGGTGCCCTGACAGTCAGCTAAGCGAGCAGTACGCAGGGACAAGGGAAGAACAGAACAATTAGGGCAGGCCGCTTCAGTCAAGGCCTCCCTCAGGTGATCCGGTCCCAAACAAGAGGGGCAGAGGTCATGCCCATCCTCTAACTGGAGAGGGGCCAAACAAGCTCTGCAGCACGGCACGTCCAACATCATGTGCTCGCAGGACTAGGTCAGGTTGAGCCGAAAACGCTACTCTTGACACTAGCAGACAAGCCAATAGGCCAGGAAACCCGGTCGAGCAGAACACGCCACCAGGGGTTCCCCAGCAGCGGAAAAGCTGCAAAGAGCACTGTGAGGGAAGCCGAACACGGCTGCTCACAATGAGAAAGGCGAGCCCGAGAACGGCCGCAATTAACTAATATAGGCAAGCTTGGGAACGGCTGCCCGGAAAATGAAGGAGGCAAGCTCGGGAACGGCTGCCCGGTAAATGAAGGAGGCAAGCTCGGGAACGGCTGCCCGGTAAATGAAGGAGGCAAGCTCGGGAACGGCAGCCCGGTAAATGAAGGAGGCAAGCTCGGGAACGGCAGCCCGGTAAATGAAGGAGGCAAGCTCGGGAACAGCAGCCCGGTAAATGAAGGAGGCAAGCTCGGGAACGGCTGCCCGGTAAATGAAGGAGGCAAGCTCGGGAACGGCTGCCCGGTAAATGAAGGAGGCAAGCCCGAAAACGGCTGCACGGTAAACGAAGGAGGCAAGCCCGAAAACGGCTGCACGGTAATGAGACGCAAGCTCAATCAGTATATGTAAGCCAACACGGCTGCAAATTTGCCAAGATAAAGGCAAGCCGCAGAAACGGCTGCCGAGTAAATAAGAAACGCACGCCCGAAAGCGGGAGCGATTAACAAAATATGCGCCAACCAAAAACCATACGGCAAGCAACAGGTTGGTCGGAGTTGCCAACCGGCAATAGGAAGTCGACGCAGGGAGCGAACGCGTCCCGCTTCTCGTCGAATAAAGGAAAAACAACTTACCAATCGAAGAAAGAGTTGTAATAAGAGTAGCTTGCGCAGCCTCTGGAGGGCGAGAAAATCCTCGCAGCCCCGACCAAAGTCTCGAGGCTACCAGCGACAAGCAACAATCAGTGACTTACCACCTGCACAACCTGCATGCGAGAAGATTGAAAGGGACTGAGCTGTCGCTGTCACGTGACTATATGGGCTCCGGAGTCACCGGGGGTCACACGTGACCATGTTGGTATAAGATTCTCGACCTGTGCATGCGCAAGAGTGATCATTCAGTGCTTTAAGCACCGCCTCTGGCGGTCAGTAGGGATGAAATAGAACTAGCGTTAGCGTGGCTATCGAGCAAGTTTTATCGGAATTACAGAGTATTTCTTTGCTGAGCTAACGAGCCTTTACCTGCAGCAGCAAGAGTAGCTTGGCTTGTGGTTGTGTTTTCGTCATCGCTCGTAACAGAGCGACGACGAAGCATGTTGACGAGTACGTCATATGCTTCGTTGATCTGATTGGTTTATTTGGCCCGTCTATCACCAACATAGGCCAATCAGCTAACCAGTATTTTCGCCCCTTCCCAAAATTACTTCAACGGAAGGTTTCCAGATGGATATGCGGAGCAAATCTATCTGGCGGCGTCAGGTTACTATATTGCACCACATAAATGACATAATATATCCCCTCTTTGTTTTGGATTCCTTCACGCTACCCGACAATGTTTGAGACTGCAGGGGTTTTGACGGAAGGTGTGTGAAATGTTATCAAACATCCATGGGGTTACACATCCACTGGACCCTGAAATATGTTTATTGGGGAACTTCACAAATTCCAATCTAGAGACAAATCATACTAAGAACCTTACAAAAGTCATGTTGGCAATTACTAAGAAGTGTATTGAGACAAAATGTAAATCAGATGCCCCCCTTTCAATTAAAGTATGGCTTTGTGAAATCAATAGCAGTGTGACCCAAGAGAAAATAACTTATTGGATGCAGAACAGAAGTAAGACCTTTTATAAAATATGGCAACCATTTCTAAGGCATATGCAAAACCTACCAGCACACTGGATTGACTAACCTCCCTGTAGTCGAGCTGGCCTCGACAGGGTTTTATGAACAATAGTGAAACCATCTGTCTCTCACTGTGATTCCTGTATATTTACATTTAATCTGTAGGGCCAGTCATATAAGTTTGCTATTAGATTTTCCTACTGAGGATATCTTGTATGTGAAATCACTGTCATATATTGTTGTGATGAGTACACAAATAATACAAGTTTCATTTTGTACCAATTTACTAAGAATCTTGTATCTGGTTTCACTGTCTGCTGCATTACGTACACGTTTCAACTAAACTAGATACAAACTTTATAAGATTTACATATATCTTTTCCATATGGGATATGAGGTACAGGTCCATTACAGCATGGCCCATAAGACGAACCGTTTTTATCCCAAAGCCAGTGCCATCCTGAACTCTACATACATGTTTAATGAACACGAGCAACATGTTTCAGTGACCAAACGATTCAACCAGCACTTTGAATCGTCTGGTTACTGAAAAGTGCTTGATAAATAAACTTGCCTTGCCTTGCAACAATGTGCAAGGGTCATATGGACCACACCTCAATCACGTTGTGTATGCAACGACAATAAAGGAATCCCGTCTTGTCTTGTCATACACTTTGTTGCATTACAAGCACAACTTGCCATGACATTATAGGAGAAGTTGTTGGATAGTTTGTAGTTATTTATGGATGCTTGCCTTGCAGCACCCATGGCAGATAACCATCTGCTTCTAATGTTTCATTGCTGATCATTAGCAGCAGCAGTGGCAAAGGTTCCTCACACAAAAGGATACATTTTATGCATGTAGAATATTTGAACTGGTAAATATCCATAATTTATACGTACAAATGTAGTGATATAACAGTATTTTTGTCGGAGCACACTTCAATACGTAGGTTTCTACATTGTATACTTTATCTTTGTCTCTATTTCTTTGTGTAGCTCTGCCCCATCTCGTCCTGTAGACTCTTACATCGAAAGTTAATCTCAGAGTCGCCCTTTCCTAACATCCAAATTGCAGCTTTATCTCACAGAAATACACACAGCAGATCAATTTGCCTTCACCCCACCCTTAATGCATCTATCTTGTTTCATTTGGCTGAAACTGGACCTCCTGTTGCCTAATAAATGACTGCCCAGATGTTGACTCTTCAGCGAGAAAAATGGAAGCAAACGAAATCCAGGGCAGCTGAACCAATTTAATCATGGTTACTTCTGAGGCTAATCCGCGGTTCAGCTGTGTGCGATGGTTTGCAGGTTAAGACCTGCAGACAGCCACCCCCCCCCCCCCCCCCCGATCATGGACTCTTTATGTGACTTAATAATTAACCGCATCTTTATTTAAACGTCAGTCATTCTTTGGAGTAGTAGCATGGCCCTCATTTAACACTATCATCAAAATCAAAACCAATTACTCTGCCCTTTTTAGATGCTGCAGGATTACTTTCCCGTTTGTTGCCATGGCAGTCACCCCACAGTGGCGTCTCCAAAGTGTGGTGAAGGATTACAGACTGAAATCAGACATCTGTGTCAAATCCTTCTCCAGCTCATTTCAGCTGGTTGTCATGTACTTGGATGACAGATGACAGGCCGACACTTGCAGAGGAAACCAGAGCTCTGCAACTCTATGATCAGCTTCAGACGAACGTTTATACCCCCACTTCCCCGCTTCCCCTCCCTCCCGTCCTGAGGTGATATGGCTTTTGAGGTAAATACCATTTGTTTTGTGGCTTTTCTATGATGGCTGAATAATGGCCTGGAGTTTGTGGCTAAATGAGAGTCTGAAGCCGGGATGGGAGTAATCTCGCCTTTCTTTCCGAGCCATGACATGGGGCAATAGAGATTAATGAGAGTGCAAGGGTCTTAACACTTTCAAGGGGAGAAACAGCTGCTTGGTTTTGTGATGTTTACACTCTAGCTGCAGCAGGCGGCCATTTTCTGGCTCGGTGCTGAATCAATTCCAACAAAACTCCATAAGATTTGCAGGTGAGAAAAAAAACAAAACAAGAGCACGGTGCATAAATTCAAGCTTAAGTGAAAGATTTAAAATATTTGATCACAGTCTCTCCTTTTTTTCTTCCTCCTTGCGACTAATGTATGTGGTCTGGTGAGATGGTACAGTTTGTCTGTGGAGGTTCTTGCTTGAAGTGGATCCTGAGCGAGAGCCTCCTGCTGGCGCTCCCCAAACCAATCAAAAGGAAGAGAAACATCTCAATTCTGGGCCGGAGATAAAATGCAGCGCAATTCTGCACAAAAGATTTTAAAGTGGTCTGGCTGTTCTCAGCACCAAGCAGCAGGCGCCGGCTCTCCATTAACTGCACATGCATAAAAGCAATAGAAAGCATATTCAAGGCTAAATGACAGATCATTTCTATGTCTCTTATCAAAAGCTTGAGCGCCCCCCTTTCTAATGCCACCCCAAGTGCCTGTCCACATGATCCATATAAAAAAAACGCCCTGTCTGTGAGCTTCCCCTTATATGCCCTGTGCTCTTTTCTAACAAGATAAAGATAAACTTTTCTTATGTTTACATTTAATGCAGGAGTCCATGATGTTGCAATTGAAATGGTGCAGCTTAGTATGGGTAATATACGGTCTGCTTAACCATTTGTATTGCAATAATTAGGAATTTGTGTTTATGCTTGGGTTTCAGCTAAGACACAGGCTTCCTCTTTTACGTCCCCCTGCAAGTTTACTCTCCATGCTGGCAAAACCCTGTGATGATTCTACAAATTTGCTTGCAAACAATTCAAGCAATAAAGAAGCACGGAGAATTAAAAGATCAGCGTCTCTCTTTCTCTCTCTCAGTATTGTCTGCCAGAGGTAAAGCTTCTAAGTTGCAAATATTTGAGCAGACTTTGTTCGTGAACGGAGCCTTATGAATAATTCATTCATTCGTTCATTAATTTTCTTTATGTAATATACCAGAAAGTCATTACTTAGTCTGTTGCTCTGGAACAGATTTAAACCGAACAGCACTGAGCTGAAAGAGTTTGCAGAACATTTTGTCCTCATAACTACGTCTCAGTAAGTTAGAATATACGTTCTGATGAGGCTCATTAGTCACATTTAAAAGAAACATTTGAAAAATAACAACCTTTGCGCAGGTATTAAACATACTTTTCATTAAGCCAAAATTTCTGTGTCAAAAATCTTTTTTTTATTAGTTCGATGTAATATTCTAATCTACTTAGAAATGAAATGTTAAACTCTCATAATGAACAGAAAGGAAGACTTGGGGAAAAAAACAGTCTCTATATTTGATATGTATCATGTGCTTCACTTCTCTAATTGGGTTACTGAACTGAAATAACTTTTCAGTTATATTTTAGTTTAGGATTTGACAACAAATATTATTTCTTAGCACTGTCACCTCTCTAGATCAGGGTTCATGGTTCAACTCTTGTCTTGGGTCTTTTGAAGTGGATTCTCTAACACCACTAGAACATCGCCAGCTGCAAGCCTCTCTTAGGTTGCTTAAAGTTAGAACATATTAACGCTTTAGCAGCTTCACACGTTAAGCAGCAAAACACATGCTTGCGAAAATGTCATTGGCACCTACACAGTGTAAGAAGACAAAACAGAAGTGTATTTAGAAACAACCATTAAGACTGCCGCGCAGCTATCTGTTATTGGAAGTTAGAAAAGCAGGGGTTACAAACACTACGGATAGTTTTTCTGAGTCCGGATTTCCCCCCATCTAGTCACAATTCAGGGAGATAGTTGCTTTAGTGTCGGTTTCAGCTAGCCCCTGATAAGAAAGTTGTTTTAATGTTTGCGATTAACCAAATGCTCCAACAATGAAGAGCCATCAATGATCAAAGGAACATAAAGAGATTGACACATTTGACCCCACTGGTAATATTAGACAGTCTTCTTTACATCAGTCGCATAATCTCACATTGAAGTTAGAAATTTTTTTTTTCCACATTCGCTCAGAAGGTAACAAAATACAACCTTAGGATCACATGTTTTTTTTTTTTTTTTACAAAATCACTGGTGGCACAGTTGGTTTCTCATATTATGTCTTTTTTTTTTAATAATCCCTGCTTTTCCAGTAGGACAGCCTTTAGTCTTCTCCTGTAACATTTCACTGGAGTCTAGCGTTGATTTTTCTTTTTCTTTTTTGTGACACAGAAACACCAGGATTTGATGAGGATCTTGTTTGATTGATCAAGAGAAAATCAAAAGTCCTGCAAGATGTCTCAGTTTGAGCTGTCTTAAATACTCCTGAATACTAACCGTGAACAAGGAGGAATCTATTTGTGTACTCGTATGCTGTTTACCCTTACCATACAGAGCCGCCAACTGCCTCAAAACTATCCCAAGAACTTCCGACTCAGGGTTTTTTAAGGGTACTGTTGCTTCCTAAATAAGTTCCCTCAGCTGTGCCGAAGGTTGTGCTCTGAAGCAGGCGCAGAAGACATATAGGTGTGTAAAATAAGTAATGAATTGTGTCTGGCAAATCATTTCTGTGTTGATTTGGCCATATCTTTTGGATCATTATACTGTTGAAAGACCCAGCGATGACCCATTTTCAGTGTTCTGATACAGTCCAAGATATGTTGATTTAAGATGTCCAGGTGTTTCAAAGAAATCACTTAGAAAATATCTGAAAGTCCTTTTATGGAGAAACTATGAATATGAAACAGGCCCACTGCATCACAGAACCTTCACTCTTTATATTAGTGGGTATGAAGTGTTTCAAAACATATTCCATCTATGTTTTGTTTCAGAACCACCTGGAGTTTTTGTTGTTAAAAACCTCCATTTTAATCTCATCTGACCAAAGCATATGATTCAGCTTAAACTCCTATTGGACTTTAAAGGTGCATAGCCACGTTATTTGACTTTTTTAAATTTATATGGGAATAACTCACTCTGGTTGCATTATGCTTTGTTTTTGCTCAATTTGTCATTAAATAAAGCCTTTCGTGTTTATTTTCAATATTAATGGAAGTAAGTCCTGCACATGTGCAGCAGCGGTTAAAACAAGGAAGCGGCTAATGGCTATTAGCATCTCCAAGCGAAAGGTCCACAGTCCAGTGAAACAAAGTGCAAAAAAAAGGATATACCAAGAGGGAAAAGACTGGAATGTCGCTGGGAATACAGTATGAAAGTTGGTGTTCACTGAAGTGGACTCTAAACCTGCCGAGGCTCAGATGTGACTGCAGAGTTGACTGACGTGAGTAAATGTTCTGATATTAGGCTCTGAAAGTTGCTGTAGATCGGTGTATTTAATTAATAACAGGTGGTCTTCGATCACGGCGAGATGCCGCTTTACTGTGAGGCATTGCAGAGGGTCAGGCTATTATTTATAAGTGATTTATTAATTGAGCAAACTGGCATTATGATAGCTCTGCAATACTGCAAGTAGATGGTGCCACGTTTGTTTATATCTGCTCATCGCGCCCGGTGCTGGATTCTATTTAGCCCCAAAAGGGACCATCAAAACACTATCAGGATGGAGGCTTGATGTATATAACTTTATTTTATCATGATCAAACAGTGTATGGTCTTTTTTAAATATGCTTATAACGTGGCTATATACCTTTAACAAGCTCCACATCGGTACCTTTGTGATGGTGGGACAGAGTTCTCCTGAGATAGTTGTTATGGAGACACTGAGATGCCACTCATCGCTGCAGTTCTCTGGCAGTGAGGTGTGAAGATTTTGTTTCACCTCCCATCCCGTCCTGCTCTTTGTGCATGGTGGCATGATAAATATGGGCCTTCTCCGGTCTCGTAGTCAGTGGCTAAAAAAGGTGCCTCTTTGTCAGTCATTTATACCCCAGAGAAACAGAAAGGTTCTGGTTACTAATGGAAAGTTGTTTGAAACCCTGATAAATAGAAATTTAGAATGAAAGTTAAGAAATGCTTCAGCAACATTTATTTTAGTGGTCTTTACGGGGATACTATTGAGCCAGGGTATGTTTTTGAATAATTATTTCTTGACGTGGGATTTTTCTTCTGTCATCAAATGAACGTAAACAAATTCTTATAAGGATTTTTATTAAATCCCCAGAGTGATATTTTGCTACTACAATAAAATATCAATATTTTAAGGGGTTTTACACATCAGGTGTGCCAGTAAAATTATCAACATCTCTAATTCCAAAAACAGCCATTTATTGGGTAACCTGTGGTGCAAAGTGTCTGTGTGTTTCATTTGTTTTGGTGACGAACTCACTTTTAGCTTTCCAGATATTTGCTAAATATATCCAATGTATTCTTATTTTCATTGCACTGGTCATAAATAAATAAAAAAAAGCCAACTATTTCAGTCCAAACTTTTACAAAATGCACTCATATATCAATGGGCATTTTTTTTTCCTGTTTTTGTGTCTTATGTAAGTTTTGTGGAAATATGTATTGCACTGTTCATAATCACAGAGCAACTGTAGCCAGCCAGCTGATGCACATGTGGCATACCAACCATCTGCGTGTGTTTAATCCTTGGAAGGATTTATCTGGTGCTCTTCTGGCAATCTGAGCGGTTTCTAGCATGCATATTACTCTCAAATTGGTAAAAACAGTGTGTAATACCCCACATCCTCGCCCACCCCCCACCGGACCTTAATATGAGATTATAATCAAACTAGAACAAAAGATAATTTTTAAATGAGTGAAGCTTAGAAATGGATGACGTTAATACACAGCTCCTCATGTAAAGCGCCGAAATACCCATTCTTTAAAAACAACGATTTCCACTGAAAACAATTAGAATTTCTTTCTATAAAAATTGTGACACACTGTAGTGGGAAAGGAACTTTCTCACTGTGGGGTTGATCACCACGTAATTGCCACTTTCCAGCTATGATTCATTTCTTCAAAAATGAAACTTAAATATTTAATTGCAGATAATGTAGACGACCAATCATCTGACATTCATTTTATAACTTTAAAATTAGTTTATAGGGTGCACTAATTCATACCTATGCATGCCAGTAATCAATAGTCAGTCATTACAGATCAAACTTTTGCCAGAAGGATGATTTTCTTTTCCTCCCCAGTGAATGTTTCTTATCAAACGTTTTAAGAAAACAATGAGATACTGTATCTTATATCATCGCTGTTCAACATCTCCATTTTAAATCTAAAATAGGCAAGCAGGTTGGTGTGAATAAATCAAATGTGAGAGCAATTGTAAGACAATGGAAGACATACAAGACCATTGATAATCTCCCTTGATTTGGGGCCCCATGCAAGTTCTCATCCTGTGGGGTCAAAATGATCATGGGAACGGTGATCAAAGATCCCAGAACTACACAGAGGGACCTGATGAATGACCTGCAGGAGAACTTGCGAAATCAGTGGCAGACTAAATGCCTATTTTGTCCCGCTGTAGTTCTGACACACCGAACAAGCTTCTTTTCAAGGCCATGTGCGTTTTTTTCTCTGTATGAGTCTCAGAACTCCTTCCCCTGGAGCTGGCTGCCCCCGAGAGAAAGATTCATCATAACGGCCCGATCAGCCAATCAGAGGCAACCTTACGATTTGTGGAACCATTAAGAAGTTATTGTTTCTAATTTCAGTCCACCAAGAATATTTTGAAGGTATTTCAATAAAAGCAGTTCTTGGAGATCCAGTATGTCCAGTTCACTCTTCACGAGTCACTCAAAAGGTTTGATCAAGACTGAACCAGCTCCATTATAATAACTGTAATACTGATATATTGGGTTTTTTTATACAGCGGGAGCTGAGTAATGAATGTGGAGAAGGATTTCCCCCTAAGCTCTCGTTTAAAGGCATGAGAGAAATTAGCCACCATCAGGGTCTTTATCTCGATTATACAGTAAAACGGGGAACACGGGAGGAAAATTGCTCTGAAGCTATTTGAGGGTGTTTTATGAAGCAGCGACACCCTGGGCTATAGTCGGGGCATGCAAAGATAATTGGGCAGCGCTGGGAAAATGTTGGTGAGAATTAAGACAATGTTTCCCCGCCGATTATCTAATAGTCGAGAACAGCAGATTTCCACTTAGAGTCAAGTTAAATAGGTGTCTTTTGTTTCATAAAATGCTGCTGAAGCCTATTGTGAAGCAGCGTGTAAATACCTTCCGCTATCATGTAATGATTTCTAACAGATTGGCTATATATTAAGCCGAGTCGGGGCTTCGTCTCTTTCCCAATAATGTAGTTACTGTTTACCTGTCCTGCTGCGTTCAGTGTCTGGTATCATTCCTTGCAGACAATCAGTGTTTATTTTCCAGATTTATGTTGCAGTGTCCTCCAGTATTTCATCACCTGCAAAATACTCTGCACTCCTCATTTGATTTATATTGCCCCGCGGCCCCGCGGCGCCCAGCACAGCGCCGTGGCGTAGCTGAGCAGTAGCCCTTGGAGGTGATTTATGAGCAATGGCGTTTCCGGTCAGAACATCTTAATTGAGCCTGGATATTGTTCAGTGCGGTCCTTGAGAAAGGGGTAAGGTAATGAGGGGGAAAATGACAACTGGAAGACACTTTGGCAGTAAATCGGCCTCCCTGCATCTGGCAAGAGGACACTTTTTCAAAAAGTACTCCACGTAGATCTTTGCCAACGCTGTGGAGCGTCAATATCACACGGGGCGACCTAAAGGGAAGCTGCGCTCAGGTTTCTCTTCATTATCTTCTGCAGGTCTTAATCCACTGGTGAGTTGTTTGCCACAGAGGGAGCTCAGGTAAGCCCGAGTAAGCAAGCACTTCGAACGCTCTTGCTCGACCCTCCGAGGATCTCTGCAAAAACCGCCTCATCAGGAGCTCTGCAGCTGGATGTGAAGCGTTCTTTGTGGAGCACGGCGTCACCTGTGTCACACGGGGTATGAATGAAATATCTATGCCGGATCGAACCGCGCTGGTTATACAAACAGCAGCTATGATGCTGACAGCGCCTGTCTGAAGAGCTTAATGATGGCGCGTATGTCGTCGGGCCTCGGTACTGGCGCCAGAGCGAAGAGCCGAGGGAGGAAGCAGGACTGGCGCCGGGGGAACTGCCTAAGTAGACTCACAATGAGCCGGTTGTCTGCTGCAGTCAGCGTTATTGACTGACATCCGTCACCACAGCGTGTGAGGATGTATGTGCACGGGCTCCTGTAGTGGCGAAAAGGTCTGCGAAAACAGCGAGAGGTTTATGGAGCCACTTGTGAGAAGTATTCCTACCCTTCGAGGTTACAGCTACAAACCTTGATGTCGTTTGGGGGAGGTTTTATGTGATAGACAAAAGTAATGCACGATAGTGAAATGTAAGAAACAATTGTTCAAGGTGCTTTGCAATATGCCCAGCAGAATCAAAATTAAAGCCAGTAGCTATTTTCTTAAGGACATTTCCTGACCTACAAAAACCAATAAACATCTGCTTGACCATTTTAAAAAGTGTGTAAATGAAATTTGCTTCTGTGTTGGGTCGTATTTATACTCCAGACAAAAATCAAGGGCATTGATTGCTAATTAAAGGTTTCTAGATACACTGATCAGTTTAAAAAACTAAGGTACATTTGAAAAAATGCTTTGTTTAGTTATTTTATAGGAGTTATGTATGTTAATTCTAAACATGGTTTTTCTATTCAATTAATTATTGCAATCACTTAAAAATTCTATGAAAAATCTATTTATTAAGGCCGTTTGTACATCTTTCTTGAGTTGCCAACGACATAACAAAATGATACAGCAAAGAAAGAATAAAAGAAAGAAAATGTTGGTCCGGATAAAACTGTTCCTATAAAAATAATATATTTAAAAAAGCTTAACAGTAATTAAACAGGCTTTTTATTGGACTTAACTCAGCAGCTGATACCTTGTTTCCTAATATTCCATGCAACAAATCTGCTCATCCAGTATTTTCTAACATATCTGTTGTCTTATTTCTTGAATTATTATTTTTACTTACAATTTAACCTGCAGTAGGTGTCGTTTCTAAACTTTGATATTGATAAGATTTTACCTGCATGCAACTTTTTAATCAAGTCTCAAATATGATTTGGAGTTTTGTTCATAAAGCAGAGAGACTATTGCAGGGTCTCCTCTTTCGGTTTCTTTTCTGAGTTTCACCTCCGGTGTTTCACAGGGGTTATAGAGCTGACTTCCACCCCCATTTTGTCACTTCTGTGCTTCATTGCATTTAGAATATGCTCCCCTGATAATTCCCCACACTTGACGTGGCAGAATAAGGCCAGAATAAGACCCCAAATGTGCTATTAAGACTCCCATTTTTCTAACTGTGTCACAGTGGATCTACAAGAATGTGCAGAAGGAATGTAGGTTTAACATAATCACGGCTCTCAGTTGAACATTAAACAAAAAGAATAAAAAAATCAATGTTATTTTGATACAAATATTTATTTGGGATCGAATGACATTTGACAGAACATCAATTAGCATATATAGCCCAAGAGTGGTGATCAATGCAGTTTAAATGCTGGTATTCTTTCTCGCAGTCAGCCGGTTATGTAGAGAGAACTATAGTATTTGATCATTTTTCTTTTTTCAGACTTTGTTCCTTTATTTAGACGACACTGCAGCACAATCAAGGGAATTTCCTCTTTCTTCCACCCTCAACAGAGAAATGTGTGAATCACAAGAGTGTGAACGGAAGATTTTAAACATCCAATTTATCTTGAAAAGGCTTTTGCCCCCTCCTGAGAGCTTCTGAAAACTCTGACATGTCACTCATCTAAAATTAGAAGAGAGAGCAGATGTGTTAGTTCTGGATATTTTTGGAAATGTGCAACTAGACTTGTACCAGTAAGCACTGCAGAAGAAAATAATTAACTGCATAGTATAATTTCTTCATTGCAAGTGTGAGTCCTCTCAGAAACATTGTCTAACTAGATGTGGGGTTCAGGGCATACAGCTCTGTTAAATAAGTAGCTATTAAAATGAAGTTCTCTACTAAGAAATGTTCCCATGTTGATGTTTCATCTCAGTTGTTATTTGCCTCTGTAAGAAAGTGATTTAGTTGCCCTTGAACATAAATAATCTGTCATGTTTCGGTTGTTGAGGACTGAAATGCAACGACTGGCTGGAGTGAAAACAGAGTTCTTTAACAATAAAACAAAGGAAAACTTAGAGATAACAGGATGTGGCGAACAGGCAGAATAATGGTTGGTAAAAATCCAGCTATGTGCAAAGATGACCAATGAGCTTAAAGGTGCATAGACTCGTTATTTTACTTTTTTTATTTATATGTCAGCAGCTAATCTTACTTCAAAAATTAAAACAAAAAAGTTTCCTCGAGTAGGAAGGCATCTTTTTGCATTCACCCTTCATGGGTGAATGCTGCCTTCTTGCCAAGTCTGTCCTTGCCTCAGCTGTGGTTTTTGCCATGCCACTTCCATGGCTGCCTTCATGCGCTGACTTGTAAGTTTTTCCTTTTTTTTTAAATTACACATTTTCTGCTCACCTTGCTGCCTCTGGGTGCTACTCCAAAGAAACATGCCTCTTTATGTCCCTTAACAGATTCGTAAATGCTGAAATCTTCTTTTTAAAGGCTCCGGTCAGCCCTTCAACACTCAGAAGCACACCAAACCAAATAGCTAAGGTTTAAACGGGATAATCTTCCAATAAAATGCTGAGTAATGATGTTTGAATCATGTGAGCCTGATTTGATATGGCCATGTAGCATTCTACTCATTTCAAGTTCGAACAAATATGGGAGTTTCTTATAGGGCCTTAGCTACAACTTTTTCATCAAAATGATACATTTTCAACAATAATACATCCACAGAACATCTAGAGTGGTGCAGAATAGTAATATAAATTTTACTGAAAAATAAATATATAGTATAAAACTGTTTTCTACATTTTGACGGGTCCAAAATCTAAATTTTCTGGTTACGATACCATCGTCGACAGGATTCTGCACCAGTGGGAATAGTAGGTTGAAGTCACGTGAGACAGAGCTCAGGCGTTGCCAGATTGTTGTAACTCCATGATAGCGCTGAGAAATGGCTTCTTCTCACCGTTACTTTTCTCAGATTCAAGAAGACCAAGAAAGAAGCAAAAGGAGGGCGAACCTCGTCAAGCTTCTGAGCGCTGGTGCCGACTTAACGAAGCAAAAGGGCTCAGAAGCCACACGGAAGTTTCCACTTTCCTTCTGGACAGGTAAGCTAAAGGTTTGCTAAGGCTAAAAAAAGGACCTGGCAACCGGCTGGCAAACAATACACCTAAAGGTTGGAATGAGAGCTGGCGATCTCGAGTGCGCCACCTACTGGCCAGGAGTAGTTAACCTTGTAGATGTCTTCTTTAGTCATTGAACAGAAATTTTTTTTTTCTTCATTTCTTCAGTTTTTCATTGTTGATATATATATATTTTTTAAACCTACAGATTGGGGCGTCCTAGTTTTCTTTCAGAGGACAATATTTCAGACTGAAGAGATGGCAGTCCTCATTGCTTTATTTTGAGGAAATATTATAGTTTCCACCAAACCTTCTGCAATGCAGGGTCTAATCCTCAAACTAAATCGTATTTGCTTGGCTTTACATCAGGTCTGAATGAGAGCCTTTTTTTTTTAACTGCCTAATATCAGATCAACGGGGTAATGCTTCCACTACTGGATCCACTTTCTGTTAGGGGCCTGTAATCATGCTGTCAGTGCAGTATCACTTTAAAGACAGCTGCTGTGTGCTGCAAGGCCTTCGGGCTGATAACTGAGGGCAATGAGCAGTGACGGCGATGGCTTTTGATAGTGGATTTTCTGTTGCTTTGCATCCTCAAGGAGGATGTCGGTAATCGACCGCCTATAAAGACTGCAGTGCCGGGGCCAGGATCTGAGGCAATTGATCTGAAAGGAAGGCAGAGTGCCCAAATGGATAAGTTCAGGTGGTTCTGTGTTTACGGGTCAGCAAGGTCATCTGAGTCATGACACACAGCGCCTGGCAGCTCCGAGATGTTTTTAAAATTTGATATGTTAATCTAAATGAATTGATTTTCAGCGCTGGTTTCAGCATTAGATGGCAGCATGAAGGATGACACGCACCCGGGCGCAGAGAGACGCCGATTTTTGAGAAAAAGCGTAAGCATTGCTTTTCAGGGCCTATACTCACTGCTGGGAAAACCTCACAATGGCGCTTGTTAATCACTTTTTTTTTTCTCCAACGTTTACAAATAACTTTAAGATGCACCTTCTTGATACAGCGCCATTGTTTCAACAAACACAATGTTTAAATTAAAATGGCGGGTTTTTGTGATGAGCCATGAGCAGTTTAAAGAAAGATTTGCACCTGATATCAAATTGAGCCTCAAAAAATTTAAATATGTGAGAGCGAAAAATAAAAAAAAGCTGCAACAACTTGAATGCATACGTGCTGAAACCAACACTTTGTTGAATCACTTTTCAGCAGTCTTTTTCTGTAGGAGGACATTTCTTGTCCACAGCCCTCTTCAGTCGATTTCACAGGTCTTCTGTCAAATTTTAGGTCTGGGTGTGATTTTGATGATTATAGCTCCAACACAAAACAGTTTGTTCTTTTTTATGCACTCAGTACGTGATCGAGGCCCCTTTGGCATCAATTACTGCCTGGATGTTGTGTGGCACAGAGGCGATCAGTCTGTGGATCTGCTGAGGAGCTCAGGAAGCCCAGGTTGCTTTGGGTCTTGTGTCGTCTTCCTCTGGACAAGACTCTCGTCAGCAGAGGGAAGCATGAAGTGCTCTGGTGGAAGGCTGTTCTGACTGGACTTTTTAAAAGCACAGCGGAACAACGCTTGAATGGATTCTAACAATCCTCTCAAAACTGTGGTTATCCCTGTTGCTGGTGCAGCTTTTCTTACCACACTTTTTCTTTCTACTAAACTTTCTGTGAATATGTTTGGATACAGAACTCTGTGGAAAAACCTGATTCTTTAGCAATGCTCTTTTTTGTGGCTTTCCCTCTTTATGGAGGCTGTCAGTGACTGTCTTCTGGACATCTGTCAAGTCTTCCCCATGATTGTGCAGCCTACAGACCCAGAATGACTGTTTCGTGTCCGCTCCATCATCCCAAACCGGGCCATGCGGCACTGGCATCCAGACAGCCTCCCTGCGTTATTTTAAAATGTGTTAGACTTAAAATAGATGTAACATTTTTACAACATTCAGTTCTGGTCATGGTAATCGGACTGATCACTTGGTATAATAATTACTAATTCAAACAACGTTTTAGGCATGGAACTGGAACACTTTTTAATTTTTTTATTTTATCTTTTTATTTCATCATGAAAGCATATCTCTGAGGTACTGATTGATTGATTGACTGAGTTTGCCGTTACGCCTCATCTAACAACAGAAAAGCTGAATGGGCTGTGCGTTTTCTCTCAAAGCCGGATTATTGTTTTGTGCGTTTCTGCATATAGGACAGAAGCCACAAGCCCTGACACAGCTTCTTTTTCCTTGGAACTTGTACTGGAGGACACTTGAGCTCCCAAGAGGGAAGCAGGTCTTCATCTATCATCTCAGGAGCTGTTTTGGGGGGTTGCAGTGATGCAGCGCCCAATCGGAGCTTCTCGCGGATGCAATGTGGGAACACTGCAGAAATCTGTTGGCTAAAAATAGTGCTCTCTGTGTGCTGTGGTTTTCCTTCCTCTTTCCTTGAGGTCCTCTTGAGAGGATGAAGTGCATATTTAAAATGTCAACAAGAGGGGATCTGTTCTGCCTCTTAAATGAAGTGAAGGGTGTGCCGGCGACTGCGCAGGGACCCTAGATTAATGTTCAAACAAATGTCTTGTTTGCAGAAAACACTGAAATCGTGTTTAACTGAAAATGCCTTCTAATTACATGCTTTCATACGTTCAGATCAGTTGCGGTGAACACACCTAATAATTAAACCCTCTGAGCAAGCGTTGAAAAATATCTATACGGTGCTCAGAAATACAAAGCCTTCGGTTGAAAAGTGAACCGCTGTGTGGGCTAAAAGAAGAAAAAAAAAAGCAGAATAAGTGTCGGAGACACCAAAATGATGACAATTTTATCCATGACAAGAAAAAAGTGTGGCAACCAGCGGATTATCCTGCATCATCAACTTCAGTTGTAGGCAGAAAATTTCATAGCTGGCAGGTCTTTCCATGTGTGCTGTCAAAATGTCTCAGCAGAGGCACAGAGAAATAAAGGAGACTGAGCTCCAGAAACAGAGCAATGCGAGCCAAGAGGACTTCACATGCAGAAAAGGGAGACTGAAATGTCCAGGAGTGCCGTTAACTGGAGCAGAGATTTGAAAGGAGGCAGCAGGTGTGCTGAGCTGATGAGCCAAAAATTACAATATTTGAATCTGATAGAAGGCGGAGAGGCCGAAGGAGCTGTGAATAAATGATGGGAATGGAGGTGGCGGCTTTACAGAGACATGTTTCTGCTTTCCTACAAATGGAGCAGGAGCGCTGGTTCTCCGAATCTCAGAATACACACGAGCAGATACTTGTCTATCAAGCTGCATCTGATGGGTCATCATTCTAGACAGAGGCAAGGACCCAAATGTAAAGTTGCAGTGATAAAAAGCTATTTTCTGACAGACGTGACAAGGAGAAGTACAGCAGCTCCGCAGGGCCCTGATCTGAAGATAATGGAGTCTGCCTGACATTAAACAAAGAGACAGAGAAAAATGAGTTTATTTCAGTCGTTCACATTTAGTTTTACTGCATTTATCTTGCGTATGAGACTTTTTACATCCCGCATTTGTTTAGATTTCCCACCTTTGTCGTCATACCTGAGCAAATAAATCCCTTCTGCAGAAATATAATCACTTACAGAACTGTTAAAAAGTATCTTCCCCTACCAGATTTATTCTGATTTTGCTTTTTTGTCACACAGATCTTTAAACAAATGCACCAGACCCATGCTAAATCACTTCAATAAAACCTGTCAGGCAGCATGAAGCAGGCCAAAAACACATCATACTCCAATTTAAACAAATTAAATAGCTGATGAGAAACAAAGTCATTGACATATATACACATATCAGTCTGGAAAGGGTCAAAAAACTATTTGTAAAGCCTTGGGACTCCAGTGAACCAAAGTGTGAGCCATCCTCTACAAAGAGAGAAAACATGGAGCAGTGGAAAACCTCTCCAGCAGTTTCACATTTGCTGAAACTCCTCCCCACTACTTTTGAGAAAATGTTCTATGGACTGATAAAACACAAGTAAAACTGTTTGGAGAGTGGGTCATGTTACATTTGATTTAAAGATAATGCAGGATTTCATAAAAAGAGCACATAGGAAATCAAACGTGGTGCTGGCAGTGTAACCGTGTGGGGCTGCTTTGCTGCTTCGGGACCTGGATGACTTGCTGTAAATGATGGGGGCATGAATTCTGCTCTCAGGAAATCCTGACGTAGGATCTACAGCCATGAAATCCTGTTCTTAAGCTCAATCACTCTTGGACTATGCAGCAGAATGATGATCCAAAGCACAGGATGTCTACCACTGAAGCGCTCTAAAGAAGGGTTTGGAGTGGCCTAGTCAAAGCCCTTACTCTAATCTGACTGAGATGCTGTGACATGACCTTTAACAGGGTCAAAATCCCTCCATTGTGGCTGAACCAGTTCTACAACGAAAACTGGGCCAAAAATCCTCCACGGTGACCAGGACTGATTGCCAGTTATTGCAGAGACACATAGCTTTGTAAATCTTTTTTTCTAATAAATGAAAATATCATTTAAAACCTGCTTTTTGTGTTTACTCGGGTTACCCTTGCCTGATATTTATGGTCTGAAATATTTAAGTGGGACAGAAAAATAGCAAAAACATCAGAAAGAAATCAGCGAGGGCGCAGACACTTCTCAAAGCTTCGTATTTTCTGTTTTTGACACCTTTTCACCACTCCTATTTTACTGTTTCCACGCATTCACCGTATCTTCCAACACTTCCGCTTAAACCTTTTCAGATATTGTTATGTCAGAACCACTACCTTGAATGAATGTCATTGGGATTTTAGGTGATACCAACACATAGTGGTGAAGTTTTTTTTTTTAATAAACATTCATCTGACAGAATCCCCATGCATTTGAATTTACACCACTTTACTGTGATGGTCCTGAACAGAAAAGTGCATCCAATTGCCTCCAGAGTCCACCTCGGTGTGGTTAAAGCAGGCTCACACCTCAACCCTGCTATCTGTGGACCCAACTTGTGATCAAGGTGTAGTTTGCCAAGGGTCAGGTGATCAAATATCACTGCAGGTCATACTAGACTTTGACCATGTGTGGACTAGAGAAAATAAATAAATGAAACTTTGTGCACCTAATTCTTGTTTTTGAAATTCCTTGAAGTCATATGTTCCATCGTCGTTCCACCCTAAAAAGAGGATGTGTCAAATAAATCAATAAAACTTCAAAACCTACAAGATCCAAGCCCAGGATGAGAGCATGTAAGCTTTTCACGTGGAAAGTTACGAACGTCTCAGCCATGATGACTGGCTATCATGGATTGAACTGTAAACAGTTGACAGATCTCATTTCAATAAATAGTATTGGGTAATCTCTTATATTATTAAATATATTTCTCTTGCTCTTGCTGATAATCCACCCAAACTGAATGACTAAAATGCTTTTTCATGGAAGAGTTTTTAAAGCGTCTGTGAAACTTGAAGGGACGGGAAAGCTTGGGCAAAATTTTAACTAGATCCGATTGCTTTACTGTTTTGAATCCCTGCCGTCCAAACGGTCTTGACATCTGTCTGTCTGGTAAGGGTCAAAAAGCCATTTCTAAAGCTCTGGGACTTCAGTGAACCACAGTGGGAAAAGTTATCCATAAAACAGTGGGAGAACCTCTCCAGCAGCAGCCAGCCTGGCCTCTCAGTAATAATATCTGCCTGATGGTAGATGTTATTACTTAGTCATCTAACTGCATGGCTCTTAAGTACGTTGTGAGAAGAATTTAAAAAACTGCTTTCAAACATTGGTTGTCAAAGCGGGTGCAAAAATTCCCCGTGATGAGTTTGAACTGCTGTATACACTGCAAAAATAGAACTAAAAATAAGAAATTATTTCTTGAAATTAGAGTATTTTTTCTTGATTTGAGTAGGTAAATAAGATTATTTACCAATGGAATAAGATTTTTGCACTTAAAATAGGAGCAATTCATCTCCATCATCTTATTTCAAGTGCAGTATGTCTAATTATCTTATTTTAGGCGTAAAAATACTCATTACATTGGCAAATAATCTTATTTACCTACGCTTTTTGCAGCATAGTTGGTGCAAAACATCCTCTGGTTGATGGCTTCATTTCTTACCCCAAAGGGTCAGACATGCTGTTCCGGCAAAGTTATTCATACACCTGGCAAAATTTGGTTTAAAGAAATCTTTTAATTTGACCAACACGTTTCTTCTGACTAGAAGTAACGCTAACATGTCGGGGTGCCCCAACCGGAGTCCTGACTTGAATCTGATCAAAGACTTGGAGCTCATCAACAAAGATCAGTCATCACAATGCCAGTGGATACCAATGCCACTAAAGATGCTTCCACCCATTATTGATATTATTTAGTGTAAATAATACAACTAATGGGGGTTATTTTGATCATCTTTAGATGATCAGAAACAAACTTCTTAGTCTGATGAGAATATTTTTAAATCTGAATCTGCCAGTGGGATAAATACTGTTGGGCTTAAGTGTACGAAACGACCTAAACTGCAAAGACATAGCAAGGGGGGAAATGATGGATGGTCACCACGTAACAAAAATCAAGGAAGAGATCCTCAATCTTCCCACAGTTAGTGAAGCTGGAGTAAAAACTATAGTGCTTTTCTGACTTCCTGTCCCAGCTAGCTGTGCTGTAGGTCTACCTTTGGGTTGTTTGTTAAACGGGATATCAGCTGTTTTTACCTCTGCCCTCAATAAATGCAGGTCTACGACTAACAATTAGGACGATTTCTGCTGGTGACTAAAAGCCCCTTTTATGCCGTTGTTTGAGATACAGCTGAATTAGCTTGCACTAATCACACCTCCCCTGCTAACCCATGTGCCTCAAGCTGCTATGGCAGAGGGACATTTAAAAACACAGAGAGCACGCAGGTTCGGCTCTTTAGATAGAATTATAACCCATTTATTTAGTCATTTAGCACATTTACAATCAGCAAACCCATCAATAGCCGTTGCCATTTTCTCTACTGACACAGAATCTTCTCACCAACAAGTAATGACAACATCAGACAAAAAAAATAGTACAAACAGATCAAGGCAGTGCTTCCCTCAGTACATCACTCTCACCCACCAACACCCTTTTCACCCATCAAAGTATGATTTTAGATTTTGTTTGCTATTGCATAATTATGCTAAGGGTGAGATGACATGCAGTGCTGATACTGAAGCATACTCAACGTGTGTGTGTGTGTGTGTGTGTGTGTGTGTGTGTGTTATCGGTGAAGTCTAGTGATAATCTGTTGCCAGCTCACAGCACCATCTGGATACATCCGCTCGAAAAAGCAGCCATTGTGGCCGACTGCACATGCAGAACGTGGTGGTGGGTAGGTGAACTGAAACGATGTTTCCCCTGAGGTCGCGTTGTTGTCAGTGGCGTTATGACCTGGAGTATACCTTTCTTTCTTTTCTCTACAGAGAGAGCAGGAGGCTTCAGTCTGATTTACACATGTGCATATCCTACACAACACTGTGCAAAGGTTACAGATAAATAACTCACACCGCTTTGTATTTTTGTGTGCTTTTAGCAATCAATCCTGGCAGGATAGTCTTATTCTCTGGTACAGTATGTGCCTTAGAGTGTGCAGTGTATTGACTATGCATTTTAATACTCTTTATTGGTGGTGACATGACCCTATAGCACCATCGCTCTGTCTTTACCTCTCCCCTTCTCCCTCTTTTTTTTTTTTTTAGAGTCTGTACTTTCTTAAGAGCTCAGATTGCCACATGTACTTCCTTTCTGGGAAGCGATCAGGAATCCTAATGCGCCGGAAGTCCTGAATGCATTTCTCCAGCTCCTGCTCCGGAGTCATCTTCTCCTTGTGTGCTTTCCTCTTGGCGGCGTCTCGCTCCCGCATCCCGAAGGTCCTCACACGGAGCATGTCCGTCTTGCGCCGCATCTCTGCCTGCTGCTGCAGCATGAGGGCCGGGCCTTTGGGCACGGGTCGGTCCAGCGTTTGGATTTTGGACTGGCGGCTCACTGGCCCACGGATCACGGTTCCCTGTGGGGAACTGGCCTCCGACTGGGTCTCGGAGCAGGACGTGGAGAGGTCGTTGAAGGAGGTACCGCTCTCACCCTCGTGCTCACTTTTGTGGCTCTTGCAGCAGCAGTCACAGTGAGAGGACGACCATCGAGAGGGCCCACCTAAGATAAAAACGCAAAAGATTTGATTATTCAAATGCCGACTAACATCACAAGTATTCAAACTTATTGAACTTTTTTATATTTTGCAGTAAGTAAGTTCTTAGTATTTTAGGTGATAGACCAACATAAAATAGCAGATAATTGTGAGGTAGAAGATAGAATAGTACATGGATTTTCCAATTTAAAGAAACAAAAATCTAAAAAAAAAAAAAAAGAGGAAAGAGTATTAAACATCAAATCTACCAAGATAAAGCCATCAACTTTAACTGTCAGACCAAGCAAGAAAAGCATTAATCAAAAAGGCAACCAAGAGGCCCATGGTAAACCTGGAGGAGCTGCACAGATACACAGCTTAGGTGGAACATATTAGTCGTTTATTCCACAAATTTGGCCTTTATGGGCAAGTGACAAAAAAGGAAGCCATAAGCCAGGTACAGACCAGAAATCAAACTTTTTGACTGATGATTAAACCTGAAATTATCCATACCATTCAAAGATGTTGGTCTGAATGTTAATTCAACCAATAAGTTTGTTTCTGATTAGGAAAAATATATATATCTTAAAGGATTATTAAAAAAATAATGTAAAAGGAACAGCAACTCTTAGAATTTTTTATTCTAAGTTTTATATTAGAAAATTCAAAAGTAAAGTTAGTTTTACTCTCCTTGATTATCAATAGAACAAATCTGTATTGGCATTACAGCAATGAAACCCTTTTTATAATCGCTAACCACCTTTTTGCTGTTTCCACTGAAATGTGGATGATTTATCTTTAGTGATTAGCTCCGCCTGTTACAGGTCGCAAGGGCTCCTTGCCATCACCCTAATCTTTAGCTTCCTTCATAGATTGTTGTTCAGATTCAAGTAGGGCCTTTGGTTGGACCACTTCAAACCTTTAATATTACTTCCAGTTTTAAGAAGCACGTTGGTGACATTCAAAGCTAAAACAAAATCTACCGGAGAATAATTTTACATCCAACACTAAAAACATGGCGGCAGCACGGCGATGCTGTTCTCCGGCGGTAATGGTGAAGCTCGACAGAGTTGATGAAAAGATGGGAGGAGGTAAATGCTGGAGAATCCTGAAACAAAACTTGTTAGAGGCTGCAGAAGACTTTAAAGTGGGGCTGAAGTTCACCTTCCAGCAGGTCCAACACCTGAGTCAAGTGAACGGCTCAGAGACCTCTGCAGAGCTGAATGGCTGCTGATGGGGGAATTCAGCCATTTGATTCAGGTGTGCTGGAGAAGGGATGCAGCTAAAAGTCACAGGACAGTAGCTCTCAAGGACTGGACTTGGGCACCCCTGAATTAGACCAAAGCATATTTATGTGTTCCCTCCAAAATCCAAGAGGTTGAGCTGTTTTGCCATTAAAGCATTTAGCAAAAAGGTCTGTGACTAAATGCGGTGCCCTTCAAGAATTGCAGCTGTAATTGCAGCAAAAGATCATTCTACAGGCTATTGACTCAAGGTAAAAAATACAAATGCATGGCAAAATTTTCAGATTTTTTATTTGTATAAAACAAAACAAAAATCAGGTTGACATGGCATAAATACGTCTGCAATGTGCTGTATCTTTCTACGTATATCAGATGACAGTATGTGCAGGTATTTGAGAGGTTCGGCAGTTAGAACATGTGATTCCTCTGACATTTAGTGTTTAATCCAAAAAAAGCTGCCGGGCTGTGCATATTGCTCCCTGTGATAAGACGACCCCACCCCCAGAGCTCAAACAGCTCAGCACGGCGCGCTGAAAGACCTTTCCCATTTCCCCCGGCAAACATCGCCTCAGACCCAGCGCAATCTGGCTCTGCTGTCACCGCTTCCAATTAGACCTATAGCCACAACGCCGAGACGGAGGCACTTTAGCTTTGTTTCGGATCAGTCAGTCACAAAAGCCGAGGGCAGTGTGCTTTCTACCTTTGGGGGGGGGGGGGCACGAGGTAATAAAAAAAAGGAAAAAGCAGGTTAACAAATAGCAGGCCGGGGTAAGAGTGAATGCATTCAGCGGCTGACCCCGAGGGCGTCCTGGTCTCTTGGAGTTTAGATAAATCGGCACTGGCAGAAGATTCCAGCAGCCCTTTTTCTCTCTTTTCTTCTCTCTTCCTCTCGTCTCATCTCACTTCCTCCTACACAGCTAATTACGAAGCAGAAACACTGTGCTGTACAGTACTGCCTGCTGGCTTGTGAAGCGCTCAAGTAAAGACACTGGCACTGTCCTTCTTTTCCCAAAATAAACAAGACCGCTTCGATCTGCTTACAGTTGGAGATGTGCCGTGGAAGATGTGGATCCGCTAACGGTATGTAAACAGAAAATGCAAACTCCCGAAGACCTCCTAATAGCTTTTTTTCTAATGGGATGATACCAACTCAGTAGCAGGGACATCGCAGAGCGATGATTTGTCCATTGCCTCCCTCCAGCACATGCGCCGATTTAGAAGGAGCAGGGTTCAAGGGGGATTTTAACCTCTCTGCCCAGACTGCAATAACGACCTTATCTCTGCTGCCATGATTGCATTGAGATGATATAGTCGGAGAGTCACTAACAGCTTTTTAATGGCTAATCCATGAGTAAAGAGGCCAATCAGTGCACCAATTTCCCCCCGCAGAAAATGAATCTCGCTGAATCCGGCAGCAGACGAGCAGCACAAATGGGCAAATGGATGCAGGCGCTTTAGTAAAGGAGGATCAGGAGCAGGGGGAGGTGGAGGCAGGGCATTGTTTCTAAATGGATGGATGCTGTAGTCCAGAGGGGCAACCCGATTAGGAAACAAGCCAACACCCAATAATAGCAACTGAAAACATTTCCAGGCCAGGCAGCAGATTTAGTAATTAGCAAGGCAGTGAGAGAAAAGTACCTGGAGGTCTTATTTTAGTGATGCAAAACCGCACATTAAAAGACAAAGTTTGGTGTTACATAATCTCAGAGGGGGGAAAAAAAAGAGAGTCCCAAGAGCTCATTTTAGCCGTAATCTCAGATCTTAATGAGATTTTTACGGCTATTAGGGCTTTTTGTGCAAATCGTTGTAAGGAAAAGCCCAATGGGGCAAGTTTCATATGATCTGACATCTCTTTCTGTCCCTCCAATCATCAGCAATCACAAGCGCTGAGCAGCTGCCGAGCTCTCTGAAGATTCAAATGAGTGATGCCCGCAAAGCAACAACCGAGAAGTGCTGATAAGAAGACAGCAAATTGTTCTTTAGTCACCACTTCTTGTATTTGCAAGGAAGACAGCTCCGAATGACTCTGATTTAGAATATATAAATAACTAATAATGAATCTAAATAAAGCCTTTTTTTGTGGCCAAGGAGCGATACTGCATCTCTTCGCACAGAAAGTCCTGGTCCAGTTGGCAGCACAGCTAAAACAGCTTCAAATCAGAATAGAGGCAGAAAGTTGAACAGTGGAAAAAAAAGCTGAGAGAAAGCAATTATAGATACGATAGGAGTGAAGCAGCTGCTATTTTTGTTATTCCATGGCAACTAAAAGCAGACGCAATTCATGTGAGGATTAAATACAACATTTTTTTTCCTCTCTCTGTACCTCCCTGAGCAGTTTTAATAGGACCCTTGAAAGAATAAAGAGATTCAACAGATCAGTGATATTTTGAAGCCTATTCCACAGGTATGGAACAAAAAGAGAAAAAAGGCTGTTGTATCAACTGGGAAAATGTACCCGTATTTTTTATTTAGACCAAGTATCACTAATACATTTGAGTCAGCAAGTAATGAAGCGTCACACAAAAACAGCTTTTTAGCCATAAAAAGAAATATCTCTGTTTTAAAATATAAAGTCAGCGAGCCTGCATTTGTTACTCAGCCGCCACTTTATTAGGTACGCCTTGCAAATACCGGGTTTGACCCCATTTTCTCTTCAGAACGGCCATAATTCTCACTGGCATGGATTCAACAAGAGATTATAAATTTGCCTCAGAGATCTTGGTCCAAATCGACACGACAGCATCAGACAGTCACTGCAGATTTCCCAGCCGCACATTCATGATGGTAATCCCCAATTACACCACATCTCAGAGATGCTCTGTTGGACTGAGATCTGGCGACACCGTCATATTTAAGACACCAGAGTGAGATAATTTGAGATCTGTGACATGTTGCATTATCCTGTTAGTAGGGATGGATGGGCACACTGTGGTCACAGAGCGACCAACATAGTCCGACTCTGGCTGGCTGTGGTGTTTTTCACTAATTTTTAATAAAAGGCCCATATGTGCCTAAACTAAATCCACAATGCTATAAAACTACTACTGCAAGCCTAAACATTTGATAGAAGACATGATGGAGCCGTGCTTTCATGTTATTCACACCAAATTCTGACCCAACCTTCTGAAGAAGCTGAAATAGTGAAAATCAACCATTTTGTGATCTATTATTGTCCAGTATTGGTGAGCCTTTGTGATTATAGCCTCAGTTTCATGTTCTTGGCCAACAGGAGTGGCATGACACAATTCATCAGCTGTTGCAGCCCGTATATTTCAAGGTTCACCATGTTGTGCATCTAGATATAATGTTCTGCCTCCTTTGGTTAATGTACTGTTGGCTTTATGTCATTTGGATTTAATTTGTCCCTTGACATGAAACCTCAGACCACCAAGGCTATTTTCCTTTTTCTTTTGTTTGTGGCCCTTGAAAGTGGTAAAGCAGGAAAGAGGGTTGAAAGAGAGGGGGAAGACATGTGGCAAATGTCCACGGTCTGGGAGTTGAACCGACGACGCCCATGTTGAAGACTAAGGCCTCCATACATGGGCACTAACCCAGCGCCACGGCCGCGTACCCATGTCATGACTTTTGGGGTTGTTGATGGACCAAGTTGCAGATCAGAACCAGAGAGCTGCATGATGAAGGAATAATGGCAATTTATTGAAACTAATAAAACTTACAGGTAAGGGTGGTGATGAGGAAAACCAGAAACACGGTGTGCGTAACGGGGGACCTAGCACTGAATAAGACAAAACCAGCTGACTAAAGAGGGGGCCATGATCTGACAGGAGAACAGAATCTAACAGGGATGCATGAAGAAAGACCAGATAAGGAAAAAATAACTTAACTAAACTGAGAATAGGCAGGCAGGAAAAAAGGAATAAAACAGAAGCACGAATAAACTACTAACATAAGTAATGAACAGAAAACCTATCTAATGACAGAAACAGGAATCTACGGATGATAACTAATGCTAAGGAGTGCCAAACACAAACAGCACTGCAGGATCCACAGGGAGCTATCAGAAATAATCAAATCCCTGGGGATCTATTTTTATCAGCACATCTGCTGCTCACTAGAGCATTCTCTTTAAATCTGGTAGATATTTATACACGAAAATACCAATAAATCAACAGATTCTGAAATACCAGCCCATCTTGCACAAATAGATATATCGTTTATCGTTTAAATATATGTATTTCATTGTATTTTTGGTTTAAAGATGTATGCAAGAGATAAATATATAGACTGGAATAGAAATTAATTGGCCATAGGGACTACTTGTCTGAATCAGTCAGGATAATGGAATAATTACCTTTCTTATGTGACAACAAATGAAAGTCTTACATGAGTTCAAAACCAATGTCAGCTTCATCAACAGGTAATCAGCTTATACATATGACATGGGAGCAGTTATTCTCTGTCACCACTCGTTTTGTAAATATAGGAAAGAAAATAGGACCTAAAATACATCCTTGGGGAACACCCTTAGATCTTTTAAGGGGGTGTTTTGTTTTCTAAAGTAACACACCAGGATTTGTCAGAAAAACAATTTCTAAATCAGTTCAGGACCAGTTTGCTGTGTTTTGTGGAGAGACTTATTGTCAGTGGTTTGTATTTCTGATCTACTCAATGAAATGCTTTAGCTAAATAATGCTTTACAGTGCTGGGTTCATGATATTATTTCTAAGCAGCGTTGCTGCTGGAATCGTAATATGGCCTAACCTAAAGTCCAGCTGAAGAATACAAGTAACTTGAAGGTTCATGATATCCAACTTAATTGAGTAAATTACTTAATGTCCAAATTTCATGTCGTGCTTTTTAGTGTGAAAAACACTAAGAGTCTCATCCTTCTCTTTAAACAAGTGGGTGTGTTCACTTTACTATCTTTTCAGCGAAGCTATTGATTGTAATGTGTTTCTCCCAGCTCAATGTAGCCTGACTGAGAGATCTGATTTCCTCCACATTAACAGACTAGGGCTGCTTCTGAAGCCAGACTGAGGCTTTGTGTCTGCGCTCTTTATAAATGAAACAGAGATGGAGTTGAGCCCAGCACAGAGCATGTCTCACGGGGTCTCCCCCAAAACTCCAACAATGACTGCAGCGATGATTGTCCTCATCACGCCCGAGAGAGGTCGGTTTCTGTAGAGATGTGAGTGTTTGTAGATTTTAAAGGCTCTAATTGGCAGAAAAGTAGGACATGATGTGGACTGAAGGCAAAGCTCTCTGACAAACCCAGATGTAAAATGTCACTGAGTTTATTCCCAAGTATCGATGTCCTTTTTTGTGTTTATTTTGAGCGTCTTCGCTGACTCATTAAAGGTGCCTCTGCAAAGTGTTTTAATCATGTTAGAGGGGCTCTGAATTCTTACAGCTGAAACTCTATATTTACATAAACTGTACAAAAACACACACATAAGCTATTTATTCTCACTGTCTGACATTAAATCACATCAGTGTAAAGTCTCCCTGCGTCGAGTCAGTTTGGATGACTAAAGATTTTTTCTCTTTGCCAAATGCCAGAATAATTAGAGGTATTTCTGCAGAGGATGTATTTGTCATTTTCTTATTATCCTTTCTTATTATTCAGAAGTTTATTTCAGATTACTTTGGATCAGAAACTCCCAAGGATTTACTTAGTTTATTTCTTATTATTAATATTATAAAACAGGCCTGAAAACCTTTCTATCCAAAAAGGCCTATGAATGCTAACCACAAACTGATTTTTAACCTTATCTTACTGTTTTTAATTGAGTGTGTTTTTAATTTCCTTGATCTTTTTTTTAACTTATTTTAACTCTGTAGCAATTTGAGCTCTTGCTGATGAAATTAGAAATTAAATTTATTATCATTATTAGAAACAATTAAGTATTGTGATTTTATGCTTTCTAGATGTTTGTTAATGTATGAAAGAAGTCTAGTCAAAGATTTACTTAGCTTATTCCTTTGTTACTGCAATGCTTTTCTTTTCCTTTGTAATATTTCCCTCTGTAATGTTTTTCTGTTCATGTACAACACTTTGAATCGTTTTGTTACTGAAAAGTGCTATATAAATAAACTTGCCTTGCCTTGCCTACAACAATTTGGGAAAGACCAGAAAATGACAATGGCTTTATGAGCTTTTAACTTGTCATCTTTTGAGTTAACTGGGGGCCCGCCCACGGATGCATTTTATGGCGACTCCTCAATCATAATATCATGGAACAATCAAAATAAATCAACAAAGATATCAGGGAGAGAACTGGCGCTCTCTAGAAATTTTTGACACGACTTCCAGATGCCTGAAGGGCCCACGTTCATAGCTTAATAAAACTGAGGGAAATGTATCATTTTGTATAACAGAGAGGAGAGAAAGCAAAAGACCTTGTAAAGATGCTCACTGAGTGCCGTTATTGAGGTGTCGTTATTACCAATGAAACTGGCCCTGTACTAACGTGGCCTGAACGGCCGCTCAGTCAGGAAGAGGCCATCGCTCCAAAAGCAACATGAAAAGCCAAAACACATTTTAAAAATACAGTTGGGGATAAAGACTGTAGTTTTTGTAGACATACACTGTTGTCTGATTAAATCTAAAATTTAAGTGTAAGACAACAACAACAATTATTATGTTTGGACTGAGAAGAGGGAAGTCTGTAGGGCACGAGGCAGGATCATGTGGTCTGGATTTTTAGCTGCAGTGGGGACAGGTACACAAACTAGATTAGTAAAGAACATTATTGAAGCAGCATCTCAAGACATTAGCCAGGAAGTTGAAGCTGGGATACAACTGGGTCTTTAAAATAAACAATGACCCAAAGTATACTGCAATATTAGTTAAAAAGTGGTTTAATGACAGCAGTTAAAACACCAGTTGTTAATGTAAACCACTCCTGTTGGCGGTTAGGAGCTTCTGCGTCCTGTCCTGTTCTTTTGTCATAGAGATGCGATCTTCATTGAATAAATAACTTCTTTAGAAGGAAATTATTCTTGAAACAGAAAGTCTACTTTAAGACATTGAATCTAAACAAGCCAGAGAAATGGTACAGACTTGATCAATGCTGAGACTCTTGACTGACTCAGCTGCACCAGTTCTATCAGGAGGAATGGGACAAATTTCTGGGAAACCATTATGAGAAACCTCTGGAAGTAAAGACAAAATGTTTGACCAGAGTCATAAAGTTTAAAGGCAACACTGCCAAAGGAATGTACATGAACTTCTTCTTTAAGGGAAGTTTTAAAAAATCTCTCATTATTATGGCTTTTCACAAATAATATATGTAATCATTACTGACCTAAAATAGGAAAGGCTTAGTCTGATATATTCTCCAACAGTGAGAAAAGAAAGTTATGACTCATTGCCTAAAGTCTATGTCAATATCTAGTTTCAACTGTATGTGGAAAAAGCTCAAGTGACCCAAAGCTGCTTCCTTCCCAAAATTGATTCAGATTCAGTACCCTGAGTCAAAATCCATGAGAATAACGTGTAAACTTAAAAAAAAGCTGCATTTTGCATCTAAGCTAAAAATAAAAAAAAACACATCAGAGTGGAATGATATGTCTTTTCATTTCTGTCTGTTGTTTGCCCATAACACAGCCTAACCCTGTGAGACTGAGCAGTCTGAATTATCTCGAAGTGCTTCAGGTGCTGCGTGGCCCAGGTGCAATAACATTTTCTGGGCAACTAAACAAAACACAGGGAATGTACCTGACCTTATGTGGGGGGGGGGGAGTAATCTAGCTGCATAATACATGAAGGATAAATGCAGGCTGATTGAAAATACACGCAGCAAGTCAGGGAGTACATTCTGATGATGCTGACCAAATATTTCTTAATCTTCCCCCGCCTCGAGAGGAGCATAGTTTACATGCTTGTTAACTCACAAATGAGGCCAGTGTGCCCTTGCAGCACAAAACGGGCTTGTCTTGCAAACGCAGCGGCTGTCCCTGCGGCGGGAGGGAAATCCATTTCACAGAGACTCACTTCATCACCCGATGTCCGAGCCTGACTGATGACTACAGCTGTTCTCTTGCCATGTAAAACAATACATAGATTTGAGTTTGCCAATAGCGGTTACTTTCGCCAAGCGAACCCCGGCGTGCTCTGACGAAGCTGCCTTCGTCAGGGGCTTCAGTGTGAAAGGGACGGATGAAAATGAAGTGAATGGTCTTGCCCCCATGAAACCCACATGATCTAATTCAAGGTTACCACACTTGTACGCTCCAGGGTTGGCCTGCGTTAGCTGCTCCCCGTGAGGAGAGTGACAGCTTCGCTGGCTGAGTATTAATGACACGCGGATGTTGTCAAGAGGGTGCCGATCTGATGAGTGTCACCCTGACCGAGAGATGAACAAGCAACGCAGGCAGATTGAAACATCCTCATCAGCCTCTCTCCCCTGACCCTGAGCCGCACCTTTCCTCTGCACAAGCCCTGATTAAGCAGGAAAAGAAAGGTGTTCTTATCATCCTCTAAATGATGCCTCCAGAGGATTGTCTGGAGAGAGGGAGTAATCCTTCTCCTTCGGCCTGTCATCAGGGAGAAGCTTCGAAATTATACTACCTTCCACTACTTTTGACCCGTCATCCACAAACGGCCGAGTATTTTAGGGAAACTTTAGGACTAAGCAGGGAAGGAAATGACATGGTTTATAATTATTTTACAAATAAAAAATTCTATTTATATCGCTTTACTCTGATACCCCTAAAGAAAATCTATTCAGTATTCACTCAGTATTAATAAAGCTTTCCTTTGAAGGCCTCGGAAGTCACTATTAGACACTGTTACAGAACAAAAAGCATCAGAAAGACCAAGAAACGCAGTCGACAGGTCTGAGATACAGTTTAAATGTTCAGCAAATGTGTGAAAAGGGTAAGAATGCGGCACAACTGCAACGCAACCGAGACATGGGTATCCAGCTAAACTGACAGACCAGGCAGGAAGGACATTAAAGGCATACTATGCAACATTTTTCAGTTAATTAATGTGTTCCATACCGTTTTGGATGATTAAATGAGTCATTTCAGGTTGAACAAAGGTTTTCTCGGCCGCCCTGGTGGTCTGTGGGGGAAATACCGCACTTGCAACTGCAGAAGTCCTCGGCCCGCGCCCACAGACTCAGAATGTCGTGCAAGATCGCGAGAGTCGGTCTTGCTTTACGGCGAGAACTGCTACACGCCCCCAGTGAAACGCATGTTTGTTGCTAGCGCAGTGGCGGTATCTGTGCAGTTATCATGGCGGAACCAGCAATAAAACAGTGAAAGCCCATGTCGGAGCAGGCAAGAAAGAGGAAAAGGGCTCTGGACAGAAAGAGGAGTCGTACACGGGTGAACATCGGGCAAGCTTTTTCCGAATGGCGAGAGCTAAAAGAAAAAGAAGGCTGCAAGGCTGACGCGGACCTCGCGTTTCTGCTGATGCGATTGTAAGTAACATTGTAGGGTTTCCCTCACGCTACCGCCTCCCAACATTCCAAAAAAAAAAACTAACTCGATATGCGCGCAAAGCTTGTCTTCCCCCCCCTCTGCTCCGCCGGTCGTCCGGTAAGCAAATTCCTAGGGGAAACACTGCATTGGAATGGTTTCTCTCTCTCTGTGCATGTTCATACTTTCACTGTGTTAGTCATTGTTTGTACTGCCGTTTTTTTCGACTTTTGTATTCGTTGCGTTCGCCTGTCTGCTAGCTCAAAACAACCGCGCCTGGCTTGACGGAGAAACCAGTAGAACAGCTGAGCATATTTACGACAGTGCACTTTTACTTTCGCCCTCTGGGGGGAGCCTCGCTGGAAAATCAACCCCGGTTGCATAGTATACCTTTAATCAGAGAAGCAGCAAGGAGGGGGGGCCATGGTAGCTCTGGAGGAGCTGCACAGATCCACATCTCAGAGAATGTGACAGAATCTGTCAACAGGACAACAACACCGCACCCTCACGGTAAAACGTAGTAGCAGCATCACGCAATGGGGATGCTCTCTTCAGAGTCGATGGAATGATGGATGGAGCTAAACACAAGGCAAGTTAGCAGGATGCCAGAAGACCTGAGAGTTGGTGAGACAGAACACCAACCCCAAACATGCAGCCAGAGCTGCAATAGGACGGTTTAGATCAGGGCTCCCCAACCCCAGTCCTGCAACTTGTACAGTTTTCCATGGAGTACACCTGCGACCAAACGAAAAGGCTGAAAGGCCTCCTCAGCATGCAGCCAACTCTACTCGGTTCAAATTATTTGATGCAGATGTGTTTAAGTAAAGACATCTAAAAGTTGCAGGACTAATTCCAGTTCAGAGTTTATGGCAAGGCATGCTCTCCACATAATTTGACTGAGCTGGAAGTATTTTGCGATGAAAGCTAGGCAACTGTACCAGTCCCTTAATAGGAAAAGCTGGTAGAGGCATACCCCAGGAGACGTGCCTCTGTTCTGAGGTGTGTGGCTGTAAAGTGACAAAACGAGAAAGGGATATGGAGACATTTCTAAGGCACTATATATATATATATATATACAGATAGATAGATAGATAGATAGATAGATAGATAGATAGATAGATAGATAGATAGATAGATAGATAGATAGATAGATAGATAGATAGATAGATAGATAGATAGATAGATAGATAGATAGATAGATAGATAGATAGATAGAGCATTTATATAAGATGCTCTATTGCTTTCTGATTCAAATTTTGTGAAGTCGTTGAAGAGTTTAATGGATCCCCAAAAAAGCCCTAATCTGCAAGAGGTCACCTTCTGCACACCAGCCCAGGGAAACCCGCCATCTTCAGGAAACACTCAGCATGCTGCTATGTGAGGAGATTCGCATCCAAGCAGCCATTAAGTGTCTCTGGAGTGATCATTAAGGGGTTGGGTGTCAGACCCAAGAAGAGCTGTTATACCTGCCCTCCAGTTGCATCAGGATATAGAAATAGTAGGACAAGGGATAAAAATAACAACCAGGAAGCACGCAGGTGGTTTTAATCAGTGGGAGGGTGAAATAAAATTAGAGTGTAACTTTTTAGTCTCATTTTTCACATGCGAAACTTTGCTTTTTAAAAGTCTTGCTTTGTTCATTTTTCAAAATTTCACTTTTGATTAAGCGTTGGCACAGAGAGGACTATAGGCAATTATAAATGGTGCAAAAGAGAGTTTTTTAATAGTGCAATCTATCATAAATATGGTACAATCAGTTATCTTGACAATATCGAGGCAACAATTACGAGATATCCTAGGCCAAAAAAACAACTCTTGATTAAATATTTTTTGTTGCGCTAATTATTTAGGGTCATCTGAACTTGAATGTGCCACAGTAAAACGGTGTGTGGTATGGTATGGTACATAACTTCAAAAACTAGATTTTTTTTTATATAAAAGTTTCTTTCCAACAAATTGTATGTTTGTTTTTTCAGAGCTGGGCCTGATTGTCTGCTTTAGATTGATGAAGTCCAAAGAGTTCTGTACACATACCTCCTCCTACAGCCAACCATTCCTCTGCAAGGTGCTATTAGAGACTTAAATGAGTTATTCATGGGAACACCATTCATCTATCGTCGGTATTGCCAATCCGGACCTCAGCCTGGCTCTGTGAGAGCTCGGCGATGGGCCAATCTCTGCCTCCTTTGCACCTAAGCTATAGATTACTTTCCCTGTCCCTCCCTGCTGCCTTGTTATCATTTCTCAGAAGCCGTCATGGCCTCGCCTCACCTCATTCTAGACCAAACTTAAGGCTATAGAGGTATTTTAACAAGGGCATCTAGAAACCATTCTCTGTCCTTACAGTAGATCTCCCCCACTCTGACCAGGCACCGGCCCTGTCAGAGTGGGAGAGATGATTTTGCCTCTGGGGTTACAGGTTCTCAGCGCAGAGTGACGATGAATCAGCAGGTTCACGGCAGGTTATGGACTTATTTCATACGAGATGACAGCTAGTTGTAAAGCAACGAACCAAATTAAGGTCCTCCTGTTGTGCATTATGGTTTCTGTATTCAGATGTTGAAGAAATAGGTCGAACACTCCGTCACGTCTCGGTGAGTTCACTGAGAGGAGGAACATTTTGGAGCCGCGTGGTGCATTTATATTAGACTTCAGCCTCGTCTCTCCCCACAGATAATTGGAAACCAGCGCTATATATCAGCTGGAATCTTCAATTTGTTCATAACCACAACAGAAATAATGGACTTTTTAATCTGGGGGGAAAAAAGCATGTAAAGCAGAGATCTGGAGTTAAAATGTCTAATGTGTAATGTGCAAACATGAATTCTTGTCTGTCTCAGCTAACTCCAAATGATTAATCCATATTAACGACTAGCTCTAGGCGAGGATTTAGGTCACTCTTAGTTTTTTTAATTTTGTGGACAATTAGCTGTCTTAGATCTTGTGTTTACCAAAAAAAATGTTTTTGAGCAAGGCTAACACCTTCCTTGCAGTAAAAAAGGTCCTGGGTTCAAATCCTGGCCTGGAGTCTTTGTGTACAAAGCCTGCATGTTCTCCCTTTGCATGCCTGGGTTCTCTCCAGGTACTCCAACATTCTTTCCAAAGTCCAAACACATGACTGTCATATTAATTGGTTACTATAAATCGCCACTCTGTGTGTGTGTGTGTGTGTGTGTGTGTGTGTGTGTGTGTGTGTGTGTGTGTGTGTGTGTGTGTGTGTGTGTGTGTGTGTGTGTGTGTGTGTGTGTGTGTGTGAGCCTGAATATAGTCTCACCCTGGTAGAGAAAGCTCTCAATGCACTGCCTGTATTTTTTTTATGTTTAGTTCAGTTTTGCTGCCACTATGAAATGTACTGTTTGGTGCGCACAGTGCTGCCAAGCTAAGCGCTTTCGTGCTATCACAAACCGCGCCAGTTAACCATGACGCCTGGGAGATGTTTTTAAACCGTCTTTTGCAACACTTGGTTAATAAAAACCATTCCTGTCTGTACACCATAAAACTGAATCTTTGACGGCGTTAAACAACTATGGTTGTCGGGGAAATTGTTTACATGCTACCCTCTTAGAATAGATCTAGAAAGTTTATTTCGCTTTCAGTAACACTTAATGCCTTAATCCCAAAGCTCTCAATTTGTGTTTCTTTCTAGCGTGAAGGAAAAAAAAACTATATGACTTCATGAAAAAAGCAGTGAAGATGTTGTTAGGTTCGGATTTTACTGCCATGGAGAACCCAGCTGAGGTGTCTGATCTGACACACAGGACGCTCTGTCCTCCTGTGTACACATTTATCGAGTGTATTTGGTGTTGATTTATCGGACAAAACCTAAAAAGCACGTTGTTACCCTGCTGTTTATGAACCATCCACTGTTCAGGTGTTTTGCACTTCCGTTTGAGCAATAAAATATAAATGGGCAATTATTTGTTCGTGGCACTGAAGATTTTATTTATTAGAGTCACACGACCCCTTTTCCTTACTGTGAGTAGATTATCCAAAATGACTTTAAACTTGTGGCTCATCTAAAACGGTTAAAAAACACCTGATAGTCAGGTCCAGATTGAAGCGTGGTCAGCTCCATGTATGTGCCACAAAAGTCAGCTGCAAAACAACCAAAACTAAAAAAAGTTAAATAATCTATTCCTATATAACTCTGTATATTAAGCCCCGTGTCCTGCTTTATTTTCTGCATTATGCTAGGTTTCTTCTCTCTTCATTCGCTAATCATCCCACACTCGTCCCCTGCTTGTCTTCATCAGTATAAACACTCCCTGGTTTCTTTTGTTCTTTGTTACATCTGCTTTACGTTAATATGCACCTCACACCTGGAAGAGGCTTTAAACTGACTTCACTGATGCAAGATTTTAATTCCTAATCTTGATTTAAAATGCCTCTGTGTTTATTGTATTATATTTCATTGTGGCTTTATTGTACCTAACCACTGAAAATGCATGGGCACGGGTTTTCCAGGTAATAAATTGTTGATAAATAACCGTAGAAATCAATCAACACCTTTGAGTTGGTGCATCCAAGTATTTTGATGAGTTGCTTTTCTTCTTCTATGACGCTGGAAGTGACTTTAGTCTCCATTGGATTGCAACCACTACCCTGCCTTAGTGTCCCTGGTTCCACATTCAGAGCAAGTCTTCAGTAGCAAGCATATTTTCTAATCAGGACAGACTGAGCTTCCATAACACTATAATTATATATTCTTCTATTTTCTAAGCCATCTAATCAGATCATTCTAATTTGATCTGAGTACTTGCCGATATTATTCTAACTCAACTTGCCTGTGAAAAGGCTCCTAATTATGATGTCGTTGTGACCCCTTGATGAGCTTGCCCTTTTGTTCAAAATCTCGCCCCCCCCCCCTTTTTTTTTTCTTCTCTTTGTCTAAAGTGGGACCAAAAGCACGTTTTCCGCAAGTTTTTAGAAATTAACCCAAACGTGGACTTGAAATTCCTGACAAGACGAGGAACCTAGCCGAATGGCTGCACAGAGGAGGGAAGAAGCGAAGAGCATTATGCAAAACGTCTGCGCTAATGTGGCGAATCGGTGGAGCTGCGGTAAACTACTGATGCATTTAACAAGAAGAGCAACATGAATGATGCAAAGGAACCGACAGGCTGGAAGGAAAAGTCTCTCACTTTGCTTACTGCCCTGGATTGTTCATTTTGCACTCTCGACTAAGCGTATCATTTTGCATTCCTGTGAGCTGGTGTCTGGATGTCTGCATAGGTAAGGGGATTAAACGCAAAGCAGTTCAATGTTCCGCTGAAAAATAAATACCGAACCTACAACAAAGCTCTGATCTGTTTTGTCCCCCTCCTCCTAAAATTGTTTGTCTCCATGTGTTGTTTTAGCGGGACTACCTGCTCTAGGCCTTCCAGTGCCCCACATTCGCAGCGGGGTTTCGGTGTGGATTCGGGCCTCCGTGCTGCTGTGAAGCGCGGCCCTCTCACGCCTGTCTGCTTTTGACGTGTCTATCCATCATTCTCACAAGGTCTCTGTTTCCCACGACACGCATGTTTCCTCTCACTGTAACCCTCTTCTAATGAAAAGCAACTCTCTCCTCTCTCGAGACTGTCTCATCACCTAAAATATTTTCCTCCCACCGTTGCCTCAGACTCGATGAACTTTCCCCGTCTCATCCTTACTTTCATCTATTTTGGTTCCGTCTCTCTCCCCCCCCCCCCCCCCCCGCCTCTTTCTGCCTCAGTTCCCTCTCCCCGTGGCCAGCTCTCATGCAACTTTTACTCCCTCATCCCGCCCTCCGCTTTCTCCGCAGCTCTCTCCCTCCATCTGTGCCACTTCACTTTCTTCCGACCCCTTTGGCTCTCTTCTCTTCAGCGTCCTTCTTTGCTCTCGTTCTGGACTTTAGCACCTTCTCATCCTCTCCCGGACTCCATCCCAGGGCGGTGTTTGTTCACGGAGAAAGAGAACACCTACGCTTGTGCGCTGTGCTTGAGAGTAATGAATGTCTCAGGAAATCCCATACAGAGCGGGTTATTTCATAGGGTCACAGGTGTGGGGGGGTGGGAGATGAAACAGTTTGCAAAGTAACTACCTACCCTTTGACTGTAATGCCCCGGAAGATTATTTGTACCATAACTTTTCGCATGTTTGTATTTTACTGGGCTTTCATGACGGACCTCAAAGAAAAGCCTAGTTGAGTCCGCACAGGTGGAAAGGTGAACCTTTGCTGAATGTCAATTCTGTTTCAGGCTCTGGCAGATTGTCCCTCCAGGGTTGCCCTACGTTTAGCTCCATCCAGCTTTCCATCAACTCTGACCAGCTTCCCCTTCCCTGGAGAAAAACAGCCCAGCAGCATGCAGCTGCTACCACCGTGGAGGGTGCTTCCAGTGCGATGTGCACAGCTAATTAGCAAACGTTTGCACGAGATTCTCTTCAGGGGCCTCCGAGCAAAGTATGCTCAGTACAAATGCAATCCACACTTTTCAGATTTAATTACCAAAACATTTAAACCGTGCATCAGTTCATTCAATAGCTATGCACTACTTTGTAGTGGACCATAATGGAACTGCACAATGCATTTATTTGCAAATCGTCACTGCAGCATCAATGCATGCTACATCACAGTAGCAAAGGGCTGCTTCGATGCAATATTTAGCAGGATATCATATTTCAACTGCCATGCATGCAAAGATGCATGCATAGACTTTCACGGCCCTAATCCCTACACTTCATGCGGCCAAGATGCTAAAGTTCACGACGAGGGACGGGGACGTTGTGGCAAAAGAAAAGAAAGACAAATGTTAAAATGGGAGCTTATCTGAATCAATTTTGTTATCGCAGTATTCAGAAATGGTATGGCAAATACGTTTTTTCTCCGATATTGTGCAACAACTCCAGTCTAAAACATAAAATCTCAATGAAACGCATGGAAATTTGTGGTGGTGATGTGTCAAAACGTGTGCATGCAGCTTTTTCTAAAGGGAGTCATTCAGAACAATTCAGAATGATGAACAAAGTGCATTTTAACTGGCCATATGTCTCCCTTCTCCGCAAAGGAATGAGCCAGATTTGCTGCTAATTAAGCTGTTAGCTGATGCACAGTCTCTGTTTCCAAGTAAAACTGATTCAGAACAATGCATGTTATATCTCTTTTTCCTTTTCTTTTCTTTTTTTTTTTTTTTGACTGCCTGCTGGTTCTATATTATTCACAACCCAGCGGCTGCCAGGATCCGACCAATAAGCCGTGTTTAGTCATGACACATGTGTACTCGAAGTGTAGCGGCATTGTGACTCAACTTCCCCGGGGGACCGTGGCCAAGTCTGCCTCTAATCTCGGACCCTGAACAGAAGTTTGCAGACAGCCGTTGAAGGGATTCAAATATTCAGAGGGAATGGGTGTAGGCAGGATGTGTTTGTGTCCTTTTTTTCTTTTTTCCCCCTCTCTTGTTGTGTTTTTGCATGGCTGCTTCTTCAATTTATTATCATACTTTCGAATAGGCCTACATGCTGTCAAAAAAATGAATGGGGGTTGGTAGGGCATCCACTCCCATTGGATGCCCTACCACTCATTCCCTGGGCAGGTAGTATAATATGAATGAAAGTTAGTATGCATTTATTTGATTTCTTTGTTTAGAAGGGGATATGAAAAGATTTGATCCGATGCTGCATTTTTTTATCTGTTACTTTACTTATTCCCCACCATGCCCACAAATAATATAAGGAGTATAAGATTTGGTACAAAAATGAAAACAGTTCTAAATTTTTAAAAACATGGACACAAATGGGGTAGAAAATATGTTCCACTAATCTAATGTAGTGACTAGAAACTATTAACCTACAGACTACTAGATTGTTTAAAAAAAATATCCTATGGACGTGCAGGCTTTTTGGAATCAGTGCCATATGGATGTGACTTAATAAAACTCCCTAAGTTCTGTTATGGCTCTTAGGTTTGATGTGCTGCCCCAAGATCTCAGGCATGCATATCTTTGATAACTTAGAATATCCTTAAAAAGCTAATTTAGTTCCGTAAAACAACACTAAAAACGAAACTCATATATTATTCAGTACACACAGGCTGATGTACACACAAATATATATATATACATCTATATCTATCTATCGATATATATATATATTTTTAAAGTACTGTATATATATATATATATATATATATATATATATATATATATATATATATATATATATATATATATATATATATATACAGTACTTTAAAAATTAGGAAATTACACAGAACTACAGAACTACTAAAGTGGGGATTTTTAACACAGGAATTATGTGTTGCATAACTATCTACCAGGAAATATTAAAGCAGGTATTGGTATAAAAGCAACCTGAGGTTTATGGGGGCAAGCAGGAGGAGAAAGTATCTGTGCAAGAAGCATTAAATCTGGGAGCAGAAACAAAGATTTGATGGAGAAGTGAATATATTTGAGAGAAAGCAGAAGTTTTGAAAGCGAGCAGAGTGAAATGCTCTCAAATTGAAAATGTGTGCTCTTGACTTTTGGCAGGAAAAAAACCCCATAGGGGGTTTCATAACACCTAAACAGAGCCACAGGCTGTTAACAACCAAACCATGCTGCATTATTGCAGTGAGTGAGTCCTTTCAGCTGCTCTATTATTTAGGGTTCACCACAGCAAGTCATCGCGACTTGCACACAGATTTGCCCGAGTTTTTACGCCTTCCTGACACAACCAGGATCCGAATCCACGTCCCCCATATGGAAGCTGTGGAGTTAACCTGCTAAACCACAGAGGGACCCTCTGCAGCACAAATGCAGCAATTCATGCAAAAGGAGCCCCAACCTAGTATGCAGGGCTTATACTGAACAGACACATTTCAGTAGCACGGCAGCACTAGATTAAAATTCCTTTTTATTTGGTCCTGTGTAATATAAACGTTTTTAAAGAGAAAGTGAATTATTAGCCACAATCATCAAAATTAAAATAGATAAATGCCCGACACACATCACTCAATGTGTAAGGAATCTAAATATGTGAGTTTCACTTTTTGAAATAAATGAACCCTCTGGTTACTATTCAATTTTTGCATTTTATTTGATTCTATTTTATTTTTTATTTTTGATGTACTTGTCGTGGCTCCCATCTGGCCACTCCTTCCCAACCTTCTGGAGGCGACGCTGGTCACCTCCTCGCGTTACTCAAACAGATCGGAGTACAAACTCTTCACTCACGGTAGAAGATGTACTGCGTGTAGTTGGACCAGACCCTGTCGTCTGCGTAATGACCCGTGGAGGACGCGGTCAGGGAGGTGTTGCAGGCCGCAATGTGAAAGCCGCTCTCTGACAGCATGTCAAAAGCCCTCTCTAGATGCTTGAATTTGAGGTAAAACCTGCAGGTGTACCGGTCCGGCGGCCTGTCCAGGTCCCTGTTCTCGTTCAGGGCGTCTCCAAACACCTCCTTGGCCAGTCCAATCCTGCCGCTGATGAGGATCCTGGGTAACTTTTTGGCCTTGGGGTCGGCGTGGCTCTCCCTGCCTCTGAAGGCGACAGTGATGTAGCCGTACCTCCTGTCCAGGGAGTAGGATGGGTACAGCCTCTGATCGCCGCCCGGCTCGTCGTCCCAGTCGCTGTCATCTGGAAACAGTTTGGACTCCTCGCCTGACAGAAGTTTGGCCAATTCTGGCAGCTGGAAATACTCTGCCTCTCTTTTCAGCCTCCCCCTCTCTGGAAAGTGGTCGGGGAGGACAATCTGCTTGTCTCTGAGGTAATCCAACACGTACCGGAACAAAAACCCATCTCTGTCAATAAAATACCGCCCTCTAAGATCCCGCGATAGGTCATTTGAAGAGCCTTTTTTGGTGGAAAACAGCTTCCCAAGTAGGGAATTTGGGAAGCTGGTCAGGGTGGCCTGACGGGTATAATACACCTGCCCACCCACGTTCAGCTCAAGCACGTCCGACGGCGGGGGTTGCACCGAGCCCTGGTCTTTCGCTGGCTGCGTTTTGCAGTTTTCGCTCAGTGCCATGTCTCTCGCACAAAACGTCCCAGAAGTTCAGGGTGTGGGGTGCAGCTGCATGGAGCCGACGCGCTCAGACCCAAAGCGGAGCCCGGATTCCAGACGCAGTCCCGGCAGCCAGCGTTTTCATGTCAGAACAATACGGTCCATCCTTCAAGCCCGTGCGTAAAGCCGATTGCATCCTCTCAGAAGAGCATCGATTTTCATAACCAGCATCATGTTACAGACAACCCCTGCGATTTGGTCAAGGGAGTGACTTCAAAGGGGGGGAGGGGGAAAAAACGAACTTCCAAACAGGGAAAACCAAATTTAGGAAAAAGTTTCATTAACCTGGATCAGTTCAGTCCTCTTAAATCCAGGATAAACTGGAGGAAAAATTGTGAAAGCATCCTATTGTTCTGCTCCTGACTACTGGGATGCTGAAATGCGCTCACGGGTAGGAGGAGGAGGAGGAGAAGGAGGAGGCAGGAAGCGGGACTCCTTTGCGCACCGGTCTCTCCAAATTGCTGAGTGCGGAAACAGCTAAACCGGCTGAAGATTTAAGATAATGTTGCTCCAAACTGTGACACGGAGGAGGAGGGGGTAGGGGAAAAAAAACCACCCGTGAAGCACAGTCTTACATCATCTTAAAGGAAAATGTCACTTGAAGTCCATCGCCACGAAGAGGGCTGATAGATGGGGTGTGCATCTGTGCCGCTCTGCCGTGGCCACTGGCGGCGCGGAGCGCAGCTGGCGAGCAGGATTCAGGGTTATGATGATGATGCAGCTCCAACATCCCAGCGGCGCGGATTTTAATCCCCGCGTTTAGGTTCTTCGCGGCGCATTCATATTTAACACCTTCAGCTGACGCGCTCATCCCGAGAGAGGTTAGGTGTCAGCGTCTGTGGCTCCAAAACTCATCCGCTGTGACAACTACAAGCTGCAGATCCAAATTACAGCTTTAGCCCCCCCTGAGTGCAAGATCCCGGTCAAAAACCAAGATCCCCGCCGCTCCTCTGACAGCTGCCATAAAAGTATTCATACCTCTGTAACTTTTTCGCATGTTGTCGCTGTACAGCCACAAGCTTCGATGTCCTCTTGTTAGGGTTTTATGTAGAGTGAAAGCAACATCTTTGCACAAGCGTGGGGTGGATTTGTATTCAGCACTCTTGGCTCAATGCGCTGTAGAACCACTTTTCTTTCAGCAGTGAAAGCCACAATACTTTTTGCGGTGTGTCTCCACCATCTTTGCGCACGGACGGACATTTTTACCCATTCCTCTCTGCAAAAATACCTCAAGCTCCGTAAATGAATATCTCCTACTATTCCATTGTAGATCAGGCTGTAGTTTAGGATCACTGTCCTTTTGGAGAACCCCTGTCTTACGTCTTTTGCAGCGTAACAGGTTTTCTTCTGTGCTGTAGAAAAGTATACCCACAGCATGCCGCTGACGCTACCGTGTTTCACCATGGGGATAAAGTGCATAGGTTTCCATCACTCGCAGCGGTTTTTCTCGTGGACCATGAGTCGTTTTGATTCCTCCCTTATTCCGGGGTCGCCACAGTAAGTCACGGCAACTTGCACGCAGACTTAGCAGGCTTTTGCACCAGGTTCCCTCCCTGACTCAACCAGGATTCAGACCCAGGTCCCCTGTTTCAAAGATGCAGACTGAGCCCGCTGCACATTTTTCTTGCAGATCACAAAAAACGTTTTACTTTGGTACTCAAGAGCAGCTCGTTCACATGTTTGCCGTACCCACAGACCTTGTGGCAAACAGTGAGGAGGACTTCTCATGGCCAGATCTGAAGAGTGTACCTCTCCTGTCAACAAATTCTCCCACCTGAGCTGTAGATATGTGCAGCTCCTCCAGAATTACCATGGGCATCTTGCTGCCGATTCCGATTAATCCTTTCCTTACCCTGCCAGTCAGGTTAGATGAGCGGTCATCTCTTGGTAGGTTTGCAGTTCTGCCTGATTCTTTCTATCTCCACTTGATGAATTGAGATGTTCAGGAGTTAGAATATTTTTTTAATATAGCAAATCCCTACTTTAAACATTTCCACAACTTTATACCCAGTCTGGCGTGTCCCGTGGTCTTCGAAAGGTTGTTTGTTTTCTAACTGTATCTTATAAAACCCTCTTCACAGAACAAGTGGATTTGTGGTGAGGCTGACTTTTGAAGACCAATTTCCACTCTGAAATCTATTCAGAGACATCGATGTAAATGGGCGGACTATATTGGTAAATCAATGCTTTTCAGGTTTTGGAAAATCGTGTCGTTTTCCTTCCTCTTCAGAATTATGCACTGCTTTGAAGGGAGGTCTATCGATCTAATTTTTGCATGTCCTATTCTTTCACCCATTCTACATAAGGTATGTGGGTCTTTATAGGTAAAAACTCCCTAATAACCTTCATTATTGAACTACTTTGCTCTGGATTAAAGCCAGGAAAGGAGGCAGAGGATTGTGACTGATTGCACAGCAACTGTTAAGTGAATATGCCACAGAGTCAGCGGTGCAGATCTGAAGCCGAGTGCCTTGGAGGGGGGGGGGGGGGGGGGGGCAAAATCCACTTTGGACGAAGTGAAACGCTGCAAAAGCTGAAAAGTCAAAGATTAACAATCGTTTGCATGTGGGTCACAGATGTGTGCTGCCCCAAAATGACGGCATGGGCCTAAATGAGCAAACAATATTGGGAACTTGATTTTGTTCTTTTTCTTTCTCTCGCTTTGTTTTAAAGGTTTCTGAGCCACCCGGGGAGAAAAGAAACTGCTGATGCTTCGGTGAATTTGCTGTTTGCAGCCGGTCTGATTCTTCACCTGAGTGCTGGTTGAAAGGAACGGCAACATCAGGGGCCCCTTTGTTGCGGCTGTGCTGAGAGAGGGCATCGACGATGGGAGAGCACCCTTGACTCGTGTTTTTTTTTTTTTTGAGGAGGCAGCGGTCACGCTTTGCCCTGTTAATTCACAGTATATTGTGCCGGAGAGGGGGGTTGCTAAGCAGCCACAGGGGACTGAGTGGGATTTAAACAGTAGGGATTTAGAGCTACGGCAAGCTCTGTGATCTCTTTTCTCCAGTGATGCGATGTTTTTCTTCCCTCGTGGTCTCTGTGGTCCTGTAATGTTTGGAGTATTTAGCCAATATCACAGCAGACAGCGTGTAAAGCGGGCCGTCATTAGATCCACGGCTTGTTTAAAACGCAGGACAGCTGCGACAGACTCGGATTTCATGTCCCAGATTCCGCTTCTAAATGATTCTCCTCCCAGATGCCCTATAAATCCTGCGACTTACTCGTCTCACTCATCCTCCCATTGGAAACATCCTCCTGTCATCGCTTCTTTACTGCACGTTGCAAAGCAACCCAGGTTAGATTCTGGGTTGTTGTTGTTGTTTTTTTTTTGTTGCTTGGAAAGAGTTGAATTTTACGCATCAGTAATGTAAGACATTACGTCTCCCAGCTGAGCGTGAAGTAACAAATCTGTATGTGGTGGAACATTAAAATGGCAACTTTGCTTTTGCAGGCCCTTTCGTTTGCATTATCCACACAGTGCAGCTCTGAAGAAAATCCTTTTGCCTTTTTTACGATGTCCAAAATCTGCTTTGGTTCTGATCGGTGGTCTGTGCTCCATTCAGAAACCTATGCTGTCAGGTAGAGGGAGTGTCTCATGGAAAACCAACGCACCACCTCGAAAGCACCTCTCTGCAGAGCTATTCTTCCTGTTCACACGCAGCGTCCCTCGTCCTATTTCCTCCTCCCTCCCACTCAATTTTTCTTCAACTCATATTTTCACACAAAAGAGGCCGAGGTGTGAAGTGGCAGTGAATTTAGCCATTTTTTTCCCAGGCGGACTCCAGTTTCTGATGGAGGAAACTTTCTTAAACTGCTTGAAGGGAACAATCAAATAAACGTTTCTGTAAAAAAACAATAATATGGTATTGATCGCAAATTCACTCATTTTTTGAACTTCAATTTTAGGTGACGTTTTATGCACCTACAGGGCAGTGTGGTCAGCATATGAACCGATCTGAAAATGATGGCGTGTAGTTTATTTTATTATAGTATGAGCAGGGGGTTATGTCTGTATAAGAACAAAAACTAAGTTAAGTTGCAAGACATTATTTACTTTGGAAAAATCTTTGATTTAAACAACGAGTTAGTCCACAAATAAAAATCTCAAAGTTCAGTGTGTATTTATATTCAGCCCCTTTTACTCCAATGCCACCAGATTACATGCAATGCAACCAAGTCCATCTGTTTGTTTTATAACCTCAGCATAAAAACAGCTGTTTTGAGAAAACTTCGTAGGGTCACTAGAACACATTGGGGGACATGCATCTTCATGAAGACTAAGAAATACACCATGCAGGACTCAGATAAAGTCCTGGAGAAGCTTAAAGCAGGGTTTAGACTGGAAACAATATCCCGTGCTGTAATATATTTTCCTTCAGCACTGTTTAAAACAGTACGGGGTCTTGTTTGCAGTTTGCTACAAGCCATGCAGCGTGGCATGTTGATGTGCTTTTTCGTCAGCACAGACTGGGGTACCAGTCGGAGTTGACGGGAAGATAGATCTAAAATCCTTGTAGAAAACACGATATGGGCCCAAAAGACTTGTGACTGCGGTAGCAGATGCTCACCTCGGAGCCAGAGCTGCTGTGGTTGAAATCAACGCATAATCATGTGTCAGAATGGCCCAGTCAAAGCACGGGCCTAATTCCAACTGGTAATCTGTGGCCAGTGCTTGAGCTATTTCATAAAGAGGAATGGGGAACAGTTTCCGTTACCAAGTTGGTAGAGACATACCCCCATCACACTGGCAGATGTAGCTCCAGTAATGAAAACATTACAGACTTGCTGTCAGTGTGTCAACCGTCCAGACCACTAAGATCTTCTGGCTCAAATCTACTCTGCATAGAACCAGAACGAAACACGGAGATGCAGCATTTAGACTAATCTGGAACAAACTCCCATAGGACTGTAAAAGTGCTGAAACGCTGAGTTCATTTAAATCAAGGTTAAAAACCCATTTGCTTTGAGTGGCCTTGAAATGTTAATGCTGAAGTTTGTGGTCCAACTTGTCATATATCTTAACCTGCTTCAACTATTTCACTGCAATCTGCTTTCCTCTAATGTTTCCCCTTTGCCTGTGTTATGCTTTTTTTATGTATAACACTGAATCAGAATCGTCTTGTTACTGAAAAGTGCTTTATAAATAAACATGCCTTGTCTTGCCTAATGTAGTTTTACAATTATGAACTACTTGGTGTTTTAATATCACATACGATCCCAATAACATATGTTGAAGTTTGTAGTTATAACACAATAAAATGTGGAAATGTTTAAGGGCATTGATACATTTAGAAGCGGTTGCTTTTGTGTCAAACTCTGGCTGTTACCAAACAATAAATAGTTTTAATGTTGGGAATTAATTTTATTGCTCTTAAAGCTTGTTTTTCCTTTTTCGGTTTGTCTTCTTAATTGCCTGCGTTTTGCAAATGCTGGGATCTGTAATTATTTAATCTCTTGTTTTTATTGTGTGTTTTTTTTCTGTTTCTGTCTATCATTGCTGTGTTTTTGGTATTCTGTTGTCGCTACTATTAAGTCTAATTACTGCTCTGAGCCCCCAGCGCCCACCTGGAGTCGATCTTTCCGGCGCAGTTCCATCGCCCGGCCAGCAGGTGGCGGCGCTGCTCGCTGGAAGCCGTTTCAGCGCTGGAGCTGCCTTGCCTTGATCTCCATTTTGTATGTTTTTCCTAGAGGTTAGCACCCACTTTCCCAATGGCTAGCAGCGCAGCTCAGGCGGTGTGACATTTTTGCATGACTACTCACTGCAAAATCTGGACTGGGCAGCCGAGAAGCAGACAGAACACACCCAGGTTCACGCGTGCTGCCGTGCGGTGTAGTCATGTAGCCGACGACGCGACGACCAGTGGGGAGTAACAGAGTCAGTCATCGTGTTGTGAACTGCCACTTTCAACCAAAACAATGTTGACTGATGACCTATGGACTCTTATTAGCAGCCTGTCATATCAAGGGTAAATATGATAGTTTCTATTACGCTCGTTTAATACGGTTAAGCACGCCGATATGACCCAGTAATAGCTAGATGTGCACTTATAATGCTTCTGTTAGCCTTTAGCCCCAAGAAATGTAGCTACTTTAACTCTTAGCCGCTCTAGCTGTTAGCATGCTAGCAGTTCGCAAAATGCTAAAGGTAGCACATCTCGGTGAAACTTCGCGGTGTTAGCGTTGCATCGGTGGCTAGATTCTTGTTATTTGGGTTTGTTGTAATTAGGGTGTGATGCACTGAGATGGGTGATCGAGGGGCTGGGAGTATTTTTGCAAACTAAAGTCAGCTATCCCAAGCTAACTGTCAAACGCCATGGGAAGAGGGAGGGGTGTCTCCGCTGGTCGTTTCAGCCATGCTGCTGCAAGGACCACTGAATATGCATGGTGGGATGAGGGTCCATAAGGATCCAGAGGCCCCGGGCCTTGCACCAGCGCTTTGGCGTGATTTACACAGTTCCTGCTGGAAAGTTTATGTGGAGGAAAGCAAAGAGGTGAGAGCTGGCGCCGAGCTAACCTTTAAATATAGGCTAACATCAGGTTGTGTAGGGTGAAGATTTTATGCCTACAGATTAATGAAGCAACGAGAGTCCAATTCCGACTAAAAGATGCAACCAATTGGAGAACTGCAAGAGGTAAACACAGATAGGGATTACCAAGGGGTGTCACCACGCCGTAATGCGTAATGTTTACTACAGGCTCATGCAGAGCCAGGCCAGCGAGCGCAACCGACCAAGTGTTAATACAGCAGAACCGCAAAGGCTGGAAACGATCAAAACGCATCCGGTGGAGGGGGGGGGGACCCTAAATCTTTAAGCATTTCACATATCAAATAATTTAGTGGTTCTGAGCCCAGATTACGGCTCCGCGAAGAGTGCAAGTATGGGTGATAATCCAAGGGCAAAACAACGTAAAACTGTTGTTTATTTATCTTTTGTTTTTGTTTTTGAGGCAGCCATTTTTTTAATAGTCTGAGAAAAAGCCTGATTATCTCAAATTCCCCACACTCCCAACTTCTGCAGCAGATAAAACGTACAAGACCTCATCTGACACGCATTGCTCAAAGGTTACGCCCACAGAGTGGTTTAATAGATCCCTGCAAACTGCTTGAGTGGCTTTGAAAAACACAGCAAATGTACTCGGTGGGAGACCTCGTTCTGCAGCTCATCCACAGCAGCTTTTAATTGCCACCAGGATTTGGTTTTCAGAATTTTCGACGGTAGTAAAATAAATAAATAAATAAATAAACTATGGAGATATAAATATACCTGGACAGATTTTAATGTTTACGATCCACATCTTACCTGGTGTAAATGTGTGGCATCATGTCATTGACACTAAAAAACAAATCCAACCCAGAAATGTTTCTCATGATCCATTTGTTGCTATTTAAAAGAGAAAGGTTTCCTGTTTCTGCTAAATTAAAACGGCAATTTTTAAGTGACTTTGATTTTACTATGCAGACTTAATTCGGAATAAATTAATACATTTATTCACGGTTTTCAGGTGAATGTGCATATAGCTCAGACAATAGTCGGGCGGTCTGCTCAGTCGGCTGCCTGAAGGACATGCAGATATATAATAAGAGCGACGGGCGTTGCTCCTTTGGTTTCCATGCCATGTAAGAGTAATAGGAACTATTTCCAGACAGATTGCCTTGTCTCACTTGTAAACGACGGAGAAGTGCGGGAATCTTTTACCACGAACGTTGGCAGCAACGCGTGGGGGAGGGGAGCACGCCCTAGCTGCTTCATGTTCCATACAGCCGGAGAAAGACGATATTTAATGTGTCATTGTGGCGCGTTCTCTTGCATTTCTTTAAAAGGACTTTAAACCCAAGCGCCAGCGTGCCAGACAATCGTAGCTGTTTTAAAACACCCGGGCGTACCTCTGACGACATAAAGATGCAAAGGAATAATGTGGCCTATAAATATGCCAAGCCGTCTAAAATCCCTGCCCTCGTAAGCTGCCCAGTGGATTATCTGATCCAGTTTGATTCATGTGCAAACCTTCAGCAAAGAGCGTCGTCCGTCTGTAGGAACTTGTTTGTTTACGCTCGGCATGTCCACACATGTTCTTGTTACCCTTAAATTAGCCGACAGATTATACTTTTGAGCAAGGCATCTTGGGCCTTCAAAAAAAAAAAATTCTTGCTTTGCCTTTAGGTGTTTTTTTTTCAGTTTGGGAACAGACAGATTCATTTGAGAAAGCTTGATTTCTGGGCAGGTTTCCGGCGTTTGTAGTCTGCCAGTTTGTTTGTAGGATCCCCGTGAGGTCGACAGCATTAATTCATCCTGGTGTTGTTTCGCTAGTCGACGAGGGAGCGCGTCCACGTTGGACGTGCCGTCACTTCCGGGGGTGTTTCTGAGTGGGAACAGGAAACATAAGAGGGTCGGTCACTAGAATGTAACCGTGTTATCGTCTCTATTTATATTATTTAGTAAAGATCTTCCAGCCTTAAGAAAGGTTAAATTCAGTTGTACGTTGTAAACTGGGTTTTCCGCTTGACCAGTTATCTTCTTTTTTTAGTGTGTTTGAATTGGTTTCCTCTGCTCTCTCTCTCTCTCTCTCGTTTTTTAACAGTTTTTTTTTTACTTTTCTTCCCCAAATCAAAAGATGGATCAAGGTGGAGTGAAGAAGATAGCGTACAGAAGAAATGACCATCTGAGCAAGCTGGTCTACACTGAAAGCCCTGAGGAGGGAGGTCTTCTGAAGGTGGCTCCTCACAGTGCCATGTCCATCACCTCTCCTCCCTCTGTTGTTCTTCCATCCAGCCCATTAATGCAGCCGGGACAGGTGACCAACGGCCTCAGCAACAGCCCACTTCCCGAGGAGCTGGCCTCAGCCCCTGCCACCCTCGGCTCCTTGGTTGAATGCTCAGAAACCAGGGGCCTGACCAAAGATCAGAGGCCCGAAGAGCTGCAGCTGTACCAGACGCAGACCTCCAACACCTTTGGGCATCAGGTCCTGCCCCAGCTGGATGCCAGCATGGCAGACATTACCCAGTCCTCCATGGATTCGCTCATCGGCGGGTCGGACCCCAACCTATTCGCTGTGAAGACCGAGGATTTCTCCATGGATAAAGGCGAGCAGGACCCCAATGACCTGGACCATGCCTTTGACCACATGGGCAAAGACGTGGACATGAACCAGAAACTGTTCAACGAAACCAGCCTGGACCTCCTCCAAGAGTTCGACCTCACCGCGTCCCCCTCCGATTTCTACGTGGGCGATGACGCCTTTTTGTCCACGCTGGCAGACGACTCTTTGCTGGCGGACGGGGAAATGAGAGGGATGTCCGAGAGGGACTTGAAAACCCCCACGGTCGAGAGCGTCAACACGTCCGGGGCGCTCGCCGGCGCCCGCGACAGCGGCAAGGCGACAAGCCCACTTGACTCCGGCACGGGTTTGTCCAAATCCTCTTCTTTAACCCCCACGGCCACTTTCCCTGCTGTGGTGAAGAAAGAAAAAGACGCCGGCTTCATCCAGCTGTGCACGCCAGGCGTGATAAAGCAGGAGAAGACGTCCGCGGGTTATTGCCAAATGGGCAGCTCGAGCCCCATCTCTATCTGCGGGGTGAGCACCTCGGGGGGGCAGAGCTTCCACTTTGGGATCAACGCCAGAAACAGCGAAGCTCTCCAGGAGAAGGACCAGAAGCCGGTGTCTGGCTTGTTCCTCCCAGTGACGACCATCGGCGGAGCCTGGAACAGGAGCCAGGGCGACAGCTCGGCGATCCGCAGGGCCAGCGAGGTTTTCTCCACCTCTCCCGGCTTCCCCTCCAGCTTTGGCAGGTAATTAATGCGTTCACCTATGGGCCGTGAGGTCTGCTGTGTGATTTCACTCGCCGTCACCTCAGTGAGATAAAATAAAAACTCTGCGTCATTAAGCTATTTTTTTAGGATGCTAGTGTTTGCCCTCACTTCGAACAGGTTCCTTCTGCCCCGCAGAGCATTTAAAGCAAACCATCACATTATATTGGCCACAATATGTTCAATTGTCCTCACTTGAATTATTCATTTTATAAATTAGGTAAGTTTTACTTCTATTACTCAGTCACTGAGTGGATCCTAGTGACTGTAATGAAGCACGGGTCTTTCACTTGAGTAGAGGATTTCTGCAAGGTTTTAAAATATGTCTCATAGTTAATAATTACAATTTTAACTTTAAAATACCTCAAATACCCCCAGATCTTTCCATACTGTCTTAAATTACCTTCAGATAACTAATTTGATTAATTCGTTTCTTCTTCCATTGACTTTTCTTCATCCTTTATGCTGTAGTTATGAGCAATAATAAGGCTTGACAAAACGCTAAAGAACAATTATTTAGCTTTCTTTCAAATCACTGCAAAAACTAATGATAATAATCCCAAAAGTGCCTGATATTGGTTTGTTTAAGGAATTGAAATCAATATGTTCTTGTCAATTATCCACATGGCAGCTCCTTTGTCATGAAAATGTGAATATTAGCAGTTTGGCCCAAAACCAGGGTTTTCAGACGTCGACTATAACCTTCATGAAGGTTACTGTGAGCCGCGTTTGAAAAGAGTTAAACTGAGGTGGAAAAGACGAGTGAAAAATGACGAGTCATGCCAGAGCTGGAAAACAGAAAAGGATAAAGGTATGTTTAACCAGCATAAGTTATAGAGTATGTTTTTATGTTGATGTAGGATTCTTTTTAATAGTCCAAGGAGGTGTGAAATTCAAAAAACTCATGAATTCACTAGACAGGAAGTTACAGGATTTAAACACCACTTTTCACAGCATTGCAGCAATTTCAAAGTTTTTATTATGGTTTTAGACGGTTTTGCTTTATGTGGCTCCTAACTTCACTGGATCTTTCTTGTAAAATAGATTTCTGATCTCAACGGGAATTTCTGGTTAATTAAAGGTGTAAATTAAAAAGAAAAATGTAAAAGAAAATTTTAAAGGAGAGCAGCAGGTTTTGAATAATGGAACCCTTTGATCATTACAGCAATATTTTGTTTTCTTTAAGATGTTTGCACTATTATATGGTGATCTAAAATAATAACCTGCTAAAATAGGAATAGGTTCAAAGTGCTTTTTGTAGCGCATGTTTGAAACAGGTTAATTAATACAGTTTTAGTCGGTCAGGCTGTCTGCTCAGGTAGCGAGCTAGTTGCTCACCAACTCTGGTTTTAAAACAGCGTTTGCTTGATAAGACTGATGGGTGCTTTGGGCGCCATGGTGGCGCATGCGTAGAGCGAAAAAAAAAAAAACATTTTTAGAGGCCTCAGTCCTAGACGCGGCCGTCCCGGGTTCAAGTCCCGACCCGTGGACCTTTGCTGCATGTCTTCCTCCACTCTCTCAAGCAGCTTTCTATCAAATAAAGGCCACCAGTGCCAAAATGAAAAAAAAAATAGACTGACGGGCGGCGCACCGTTGTTTCCCATATGATGGCTGTTTGGGTTTTTCATGACCAGCAATGGTTCCAAAACAGCGCTGTTGATATTACACGCAGTATGTGATAATGTTGGTAAAGGTCACGATGACAGGGCGACTTACAATGGCTGAACAAATGCTTAACTAAGCGGTCTTGATATTGTTCTGCTTTGGGTTCATGGCAAACACAGACCCCAGATAGAAACTAGTGAGTCCAGCTAAATGGAAATCCTTATTTCCATCACAATAAACGTAGTTTTCTTTTTTTTCTTTTTTTTTTTAAATACATTTGGCTGCATCAGCTTAGTTGTAGTATCTTAATGACTTTACCTAGGGTTGGAGGTTATAGGAAAAAAGCATATCGATAAAATAGAAATCAGATTGATCGAAATCAATAATTACCAAAAAAAATCAAAACATATATTTTAGGTGCAGCCCTGGCCATTTTATGCTGTTTCTTAATGGCCAGTTTTTAAATAAAGAACACTGAATTCAACCAGCTTTTTACCAAAACTGTAAGTCTTAAAAACACAAGAAAGAACTTGTGCTCTCTCAACTCTCTGAAGCTTGGTGACGGAGCGTTCCTGGGTCTGCGTTTGTGATTGGTTGGGAGGATGTAATGACTGTAGTATTAACCCACATGACAGGCTACAATGCAAGAGGAAGGAAAACTGTTTATTGACCTGTTTTTTTCCCTATTGATTATTTCCTATTGTTTATTCCTATTCACACACCGAACATTTACATTTTTTTGCCCAAAAGCATTTCGTTCTGCATCAGAAACGAGCATCACTACAGGTGTCACTGGCAGCTAATTGCCGTCCAAGCAGTTCTTTGTGATTACGGATGCACCTGAAGGTATCTGCATTAACTTCAGTACCTGTCGGTCTCCGTCATTTTTTTAACAGATACATGCCGATTGTTGAGAGCGATGTTGCATGCAGTGTCTCTGAAGTAAAGATACATTTGTGATATATTGCTAAGCCCTATTGGAAACATTGGAGTTTTGACTTTTTCGGAAAGCCTAGCAGCTTTCTTTCAGCCAGCTGAGTGGCAGTGTGCAGCTTTATGCTTTAGTTCAGTTTTTGGGGTTGATGCCACTAAATATTTATTTTGAACTGAAACAGCTTGATAAATTGTTAATAAACCTGGGATGAGGTTTGTTTAGGAAACATTAACCTGTCAAGTCAAACTTTACCCACAGCTCTCATCTGTGAAATAGGGCCAAATTATTTTAGATTTTTCTTTCTAAACCACAGGAAATAAAAAAAAAATACATTTTGAAACAGCAAACTCTATAACACCAACACAGATGCTAGTTAATGCCCCCATCCCTTCTTTTGACAAGGGTATCTGAACAAACTGCTTTTGTCCCGCCATGCATGACATCAGCTATTCAAGATGCTTTTATTATTCACCTAATTTTATAGAAAGACAAACGGCACCTGGAAAGACTTGTTGCATGCTTTCAGTCTGGTGTTGTTGCGCTTTAAAACCGTCGGCCGGTTGTCTGTCTTGCTCCGTCGTTTTGCTCGGCTTAAACGCTGCGCGGCGAAGCGGTTTCTGTGTCGTTGGTTGGGTTTGTTGTTGACGTAGCCCCGTGTCGCGTTTCAAAAGAAACAAGAGCAGAAAACGGATTTCTGCCAAGAAGCATTCGCAGAAGTAGTAATGTGTGGAGAACGTATGCTAGTTGTGTTGTAGTCACGCTATTTATAGTTCTGCTCAGACAGACAGTTATCTGGGTTCATGCAGCGAGTGATGCTGAATAACCAGTTTCACAATGTGGTCATCCGTGGTTTGCTCCGACAACAAACGATTGTTTGTTAAATCACGTTGAAGCGAAACACGCCACAGCGTAATATTTTCTCATTCCAACAGGTTTATGTTTAATCTAAATAATGTTTAGGTGAAAAACAAAAAAGAACAAGGAGGAGGGTCTGATGAGACTTAAAAGGGACCAGTTAACAGAAACATTTGTCTGAAATCCTTCTGCTAATTTTCAAGTAGCAGGCAGATTATTTCTTTTTTATTATTATTGTTATTATTTGAAATATGCCATGTATCTTAACTTTGGTGGAGCAAACAGAAGAGGAAATTGTATTAAGAAAAATGAGCTGGTGACAGTAGTTCAGCCTGCTCATCCCTGACTGGTCAGGAACTGAACACTCTCGTCTTTTTTCCAACCAGTTAATGCACCATAACTAAGCACCACAAGGCTGCAGCAACAATTTTCAGTGTTGGTACCGTTACTGAGGGAAGAACACCCAAACGTTAGAACATCAGAGGAAACAAAGAGAAGAAGCTAATCAAAGGAAAGCTGTGTTCCACATCTCAATACATGCCTGTATTTTAGTAATGCTAGCCTTGCTGAGCACGCATAGAATATGCTAAACATGGGTTAGCCACATGAATTTGCCTCTACTCCTAACATGAATATATATTTACTTCTCATGACAGGAATGCAAGAAATAATTTATCTCTTTACGGATGCACAAATTCAGGAAAATGTTAAATTGCAACTTTACAGCTGAAAATGGCAAATTCTTAACCTTTAATTAAAACAGCACCATGTAAGTTTTGCCCCTAGTATTATCTTAGTTTGAGATATATTAAATCATTTTTAGGTCAATATACAGTGCTTGGCGTGTATAGATGCTCCGTGCAGGCTGTCCTTCTTAAAAACTCGCCTATGTAACTTGAGGGGGTCACTTATCTGATCAGACATATTTCTGGTTCTCTGATTGTAGGATTTAATCTAAAGGGGTGAATGTGGCCTTGTCTTTACAAGTAACTCCAGGACTTCTCAATCTGCTGGACCAGGATTAACCTTGCCTGCAAGGTGAATTCTTGCGGTATTTGTGCGTTCACAAACACACGAGAATCCATCTTGTACTTTATCCGTTTGTGTTGCAATATTGAGGTTAAAGGCGGCACATACCGGTGCAATGAAAACAAGAGCGGTTGAGCCCACAGCCAAACCAACTCAAACACGTAGCTGCGGCTATCACATCTGATTTGTAAGAATCCACGATTTTATCCTTGATAGTACATAGAACAGCTTGACTAGCTTACCTTCTTGTGGTTTCTCATGACGTGTGCCGCTTACGTTTTAATTTGATACCAGGATTGGCTTAAACCAACGTTTGGTAGGCGGGCACTAGGTGTTTTGCTGAAATTCTCTCCTTTGCCCAAACGGATTCAAATGGAGCAGTCCCAGATTTATGATGTGCAGAACTGGAGCGTTACACATTATCAGTCTGTCAGGCCAGGCCAGTACAAAATGGTCCGCTATCAGATTCCAAAACATGGAGGGAGACTGTTTAATTTGTAACAGTGCAGTGTTGCCTGTGGCCTTCAGGGGGCGGTAAACCTGTAAATTACAGGTCTTGCGCCCCTAGTGGCTAAATGTTACACGGTGCCGCTTTAATTAGGAAGGTCAGTTGAGAACACATTCATATACTTACAGATGATGACGTTAAAGGTGAGAAAGCAAGTGTATTGGTCTTGTACTATTGATTGTACGAAGCCTTTGAAGGAGGAGAGGGGAATGACTGTACTGAGTTACAGCAGAAAACTGGAAAGAAGCGCAACCAAATGAGGTATGAGCTTTGGATACAAGGAGAGTGATAAAGCTAGTATAGTGCAGACTGCGGTAACAGATGTGAAGGTTATGAAGTGACTGTAGATACAACGGGGGTATATCCTGCCAACTATTTAATTCAAGCAATCCTTTGCAAAAGCCGTTTTATTTTCATATATTGTAGTTCCTGATGAGAAATTGCTATTGGCTGAAACTGATATTGGAGGGTACCTAAATTCTGATCTGTGCAACTCTAGTACAAATTGTTGAATAAATGTGAAACCGAATGCGATTAACTCAGAGGAAATCATAAGGCTCAAAATCAGTGGAGTTGTTTTTTTTCGGTAACGTTTGTTGAATGCTAGCTTGCCGCGTTTTTGATAGTCTGCCACTGTACGGTTTGGTTTTTGGAGTTTCAGGTTAGCTCTGCCTAACACATTGCCCACTAAAAACCTTTGCGTATCAAATGTGCCTCAACTGATTCACTCCTACTTTGCTACTTTTATAGTCAAGATGTATATTTATAAAATCTAAAGCTGGTCCTGGGTTTTCACAAGAATTTATTTTAGAGTTTATTTACAAAAAAAAAATTTGGGAAGGCTAAAAAAAATTCTATTTTTTCGTTGTTCATTCATAACTAAATCCGGCATATATAGTTGTTCCACTTGAACAATATTCTTTTATGTCTTACCTTTACACAGGTACCAAAAGTTTGCATTTAGACCGTATAATTGTGGAGCTATTTGTGATTTATTGTTTTGTGTATTTTCAGGGGGAAATTGTCTAAACTCCCTTAGGGCTTAACTGGTTTAACACAATGACCCTACTCAACTTGCTTGGTGAGAGATGCATGGCCTTCCAAGCAATTAGAGGAAAGATAAGCACTTTTAACGGGGGAGTTGTACTTTGAATGGGGTGACTTAGTTAACTTTTGCAGGAGCCTAAAGGCTCATCTGTTTGTTTACGATTTGCCCCTGTTCCACATCACATTTACCATTGTTTTACATTAATTCATCATTAGTTCCATGCTAAATAATCAGATATAATTTTCTTTCAAGTTTTATTTAGTGTTTCTACAAGTATCATTTAGGTGTATCATCCTAAAGCCAGGTCCAGTGGCCACGCTTGGTTTAACAAGTGGAACGAAGAAATTACGACCTTCAAAAATCACTCATGCGTGTCCTGTAAGATTAAAATTCTTTAGATGTATGGAAGGATAAAAGGGCCTTTCTGATCCCGTAGGTCTTCATGTTTCATAAGTTTTCCGCTGTATTCTAGCTGTATTACTGAGCTGCCCTTTAAAGTGTTGGAGATCCAACCATGAAAGAGGCGTCATGTGGAAGCAACCGGCCCTCGTGTTTGTGTCTTTCTCACATTCACGCCTGTCTGCTTTCGTGTCTGACAGGGAGTGATCAACTTAAGCGTTTGCACGCCGAAGGGCCTCGTGTTCACATTGTGGTTTGTTGGGCTTCTTCTTGGCTCCACCTTCACTGCTCTGCAACATCTGTACGGTTTGCAAGGTGACCAGGAACAGATGGGTAGAGACACAAGATACGCCTCATCTTCTCTTCGCGTGCAGCTCAGATCACCCAGTCTTTGTGTTCGGAGTAGGTGTGTGTTTGTGTTTAAGCTTTGGATTAGCCTGTGTGTGTGTGTGTGTGTGAGGCTGATTTATTTTCTGTGGGCGTGTGGCTGTTTGCCCTGTCAAACATATCAGGGTGTAAGTTTAGCCTCTGTGTGTAATTAGGGGAAGTTTGTTTTTATGAGGAGCCTTTTCTGCATCTCGAGGCTTGTTCTTCAGTTTTATACGCAATTCTGCAACTTCCTCCTACTACATACATGACCTTGCTTGGCACTGACTAGCTGACCCGGTGCAACGTCAAACTCTGTCCCCTTTCCTCAGCGAAGGAGTGACGGACACCTACCACAGTGCGCTTCAAATGGCTTGCCGCAGTTTTTTGATCTGATGCGGCTTGGCGGCACGACTTACGGAGCTCTTATTTACACATAATACAGAATGATTCGCTATTTGAAATGTCAGCTTTGTTAACTATTTTGGTGGAGCCCACACCCTCATCATGGGCTAACTGGTTTGACCGTATGAGCTGGCCTGATTCAATCTGAGTGGCTGTGGAAAGAAATACCTGCGATCGATTGTGAAAACACGCAGAGACCGAATTCCTCCGCAAGATCCCAGCTCTTTATTAAGCCTGTGTTTGCTAACCGTTGTTTGTGGGGAAGGCATTTCCTCCTTGGCCCCTGCAGACCTGTTTTGAATATTTATTAGAGAGACAAAACGCCGTGGGCTGTTTGGTCTGTGAATTTAGGTTTGATGAGCACCAGGAGTCTTTAGGAGTTCTTGGGGGGCTATTTTTTAATCAATTACGTGTTTTTATTAGTGAACTGTAATTAAGCTGGCTTCCTGCACATGCAGACAAAAGCAGCACTTTGTTGCCTCCGCATCTTGTTACAGTAGAACCCAAAAGTTTTAACGATGTTAAAACTCCAGGTTTTTGAGACTTAAAAAAAAAAAAAAAAAAACGGAGACCATGAAGAATAATTTCCAAACGTGTCCAACTTTATTAAATCCTGTGCGATTCAGCCAGAAAACAAACACATCGGTTTTTGGGGAGAGCCTTAAACTGATATTTTGTTAAAGCACCTTTTGCCTTAATTTCAGCTTTGAGTCTTCTCGAGTTGACTTCTGACATTTAGTCTGTTGATTCTGACGAGGCAGCAATATAGTTCAGCTGTTCATCCTTTAGCGAAAGCCATAATTTGCAGAGGGGTAACAAAGGATCAAGATGAACTCATTATACAAAGGTATTGCCCAGGAGAACGGTGTAAAAGATTTGCGCAGCATTAATAATTGGAGAAACTGTGTGACTACAGAGACAGAAGCTGCGCTTTTTTCCAAAAAGAAATAGAGCGAGATGCAGACCTGGCTGAGTTCTTCCAGAGCCTTTAAGTCACTGAGAAGAATTGCCGTCTGAAACTAGACTTTTTGTCGAGATGGATAAAATAATTTATAGGTCCAAATACTAGTCAGTTTGGACCCCAGACCTATGTGTGTCAACAAGTAAGCTGTAGATGAAGAGGGATGTTAGCTTTCAGCATCCAAACACGAAGCCATGTCAATAAAAGATTGACTTTACAAGAAGAGAATTAAAGTTTTGAAATGGATTAGCCAAATCCAGAAGTAAAACTTAAAGAGAATCTCTGGACTCACCGGAAAAGGGCTGTGGATAAAGATGTCCTCCTTGGTCCCCTTTCCTCTACCTGGGATTTGGAAAGCCTTCTTTGTGATTTGACACAATTTTACCCTCATAATTTTGATTTCCCAGGTCCACACCTCGCCAGATAAATGGTCATGGTCTGTGTGTAGGACTTCCAGATTACCCCGGGATTGTTAATGGCCGGCGTGGAAGCAGATTGTTCAAAATGAAGCGCAATGACCGCAAAGACTGCAATTAAATTTGATATATTACACTATCTGTGACACAAAAATAACCTTAAAAATGTTCGTAGCTGAGAATGTAGCTGTGTAAAATTCAAATATCTGCTGGGTTTATCAAGATATCCCTTTGTGACAGAAGGCCTCGTCGTTTTTGGAGCTTCCCGCTGAGTTTACAGCCACTTCGCCTCGCCACCATGCGGTCTAGGCTCTCTATACCCGGAGGCAGCGGCTGAATCCCGGCGCATCGTTTCGTCTGGGAATACACATATAATTCAGTCAGACGATACTTAACGGTGCATGTTTGGTTTATTTCCATGTTTCATTTGACACTGAGCAAATCGGTTTAGGTGAAGTTAAATTCAAGCTTCAAAACAGAATGTGCTGGTGATCTCTTTGGTTTCTTATCACTGCCACCTGCTGGACTGGAGGCATAGTGCAGTGTTTTTCACAACAGACGCGATTAGGCTGATTTAAATAGCTCCTCTGTTGCCTTTCAGAGTAGTGCAAACAGGAAGCACACAAATTACCCGCAATTCCTTTTACCAGCGGGGGGAAAAAATCCCAGGTATTTAAATCCCTGGACTTTTGGTGAAAGAAGGGACTCTTATCTGATAGATTTGGAGAACTATTGCAATGTAGAGTGAGAAGATATTCCCAATCCCCTATCAAATGAGAATGAAATCTAAAATTCAACCAAAAGGTGCTTTTACAAAGTATTGGTTTAATGCTATGAGCACTAATGCAACAAGATTCTTACAAAGTTTTTGTTTTAAGTCGGCAGTTTTATTGGTGGTGTGTTTACTTTATAGAGGCGATGTCAATTTATGTGGAAGTGCTTGTGGCCGAGTCCAGTAGAGGGTTGTCCACCCAGCTTGTATTTCCAACATCAGTTCAGTTTTTAGGGCCAATATGACTAAATATTTAAGTGGAGCTGAAACAAGTTGATAAATTATTAATCAAGCGGAGAACAGCTGTTTTAAAGAGCAATTATCTATCAGGCTAAACGTAAAGCAGAATATTATCATCTGTGAGGATGTGGTGATTTTTTTTTTTTTCTCACCTGATGGTGGGGTTGCAGCAGCTAATTGGCTTAGATTTATCCAAGCTGATTATGTTAATAATTTCACTGAATTTTATTAATGAATCTTCTGTAATGCAAGACTCGCATTCTAACAGAAATTAATTTGGAAACCCTGTTTTTTTTTTTTGTTTTTTTTTTAAATACGCACAGCAAGGTTTGTGCTTGTTCTGCTGTTTTTTATTGCCGTAATTAGGACAACAACCTCTGTTACTGCTACATGAATAGACATCCTCTATGGGGCATCAGTGCGGTTACTGATTCAGTGCAATTCACGAGAGTTTTGGCTTGACGGGGCTTGTTGCCTCAGGTCTTTTTACACAACAAAAGCCAGTAACTAAAGCACATCCCCAAACAACCCGAACCGACTCGAGGCCCGTCTACTATTGTCTAAGTCATATTATGTATTCTGGCAGCCTGGAGCTGTTGTAAAAGGTAAACAGCACCTATGCATCTGCTATATAACACCAGACAAACACAGAGATCCCATCTTGAATGGGTCTGGATGAACTTTTATGTTTGAAAACTGCGGCTGTAAAAATGGTGGTTCGGCTTCAAGCATCGGTGAAACTAACAAACATTTGTATTAATGTTGCATAAATTTAAATAATAGTTGCTTTGTTAAAAAGGCTACAATTACTGTACCAAATTTAACTGGGATATAACCGTCCCTCATAATGTTAAAATCCAGTGATCAGAAAGAGGCCAACTCCTATAAGTGATCGTTTATGTGAACCGTCCTTGGCTGCAACCCTTTTAAATATTGTTGAGCAGATAAAACTAACAGTGGTTTCTATGCATTGTAGTATTTTTAGCCATTTATATTTAACCAAACTACCTAAAGAAAACGCCGGCCAGCTGGGAAATGCCGAGGGACAGAGAGCAGCAGGAGCTCGGATGCTGCTGCCATCTGGAACTGGGCTGACTGCAGAGGTGCCTGGACAAGTCAGAGATCTGACTGTGGTGGGACAACTCCAGGGTATTTCTCACGTGGGAATAGTGAGTGTGCCTTGAAAACTGACTGACTCACCGTTTAATAAAGATTCAATGGAAAAAAAATAACACCTTCAATTGGACCACGCCCAGACGCAAAAGCTGAAATCCGGCGTTTTTGTCTAAACGTCCGCGTTATTGACTGTAATTTTGTCACAAATCCTGCATGGACCTGACCAACTACCATATTGTTGTCCAAATTAACCCAAACAGTGCTATTGTCACCAAAAGTGGGTATAATTGTTGGGCCCGAGGCTGTATTTGGCAGCTGCGGTGTTTCCGGGACGCTGTAGCGACTACGAGCACGCATGCTTCATAACGGCTAACTGAGGCGAGCGGTGGAGCCGGTAGGTTAACGGGCAATTGCTGCGTCTCTGTACCAAACGTAGAGCGGTGCAAAAGCTGCGAATGAAACAACTTGGCTGATTCGAGCGCTTTGATGTGGCGTGCACAAGTGTGATCGAGGTGTTTGTGGTCTGTAGGGTGTTTATAAATAGCTGCGTGTCGTCATTAAAGCCTACGTGGCGAGTCAGCGCGTTCGCGGTCCTCGGCGTTGACCATCTGCTGAGAAGCGGATCACTGGTCGGAGGAGCAAATGTTGCCCACCCACGCCCCTCCCTCCCCCCCCCCCCCCCCCCCTCCCTATTTTACGAGTGCTAGAGGAGGTCCAGAACTGGTTCAGCTCCGCTCAGCTGGTTTGATTTTTCCAGGCCTAAAGCTTCCCCCGAGCCTCATCAATAGCTCCCCTTAAACGGCTCTGCCAGTATATATGCAGTATACGTCTGAACCTCCCTCTGCTGTATTTCACTGTCTGTAAGTCACCATTTTGGAAACGCTGTCACATTTTATTTCTTTTTGTATTTTAAGAGCAAAACCGTTTGTCGTCTAAACATTTCAGCCCATTGACTTAAAATATCGGATCCCTCCACAAAAAAGGATTCACGCATGTTTTATTGCAATGATGGCCCGTTGAGTACTTTGCCCCCTCTAGGGACGCAATTGTTGCTAAAACTGCATTTGCAGACGAGAAATTGGGTAAATTGCTCATCCCCTTTTTAACCCGAGACTTGCCACCTCTTACTGTTCACATGCACAGTGTTGGAACATTAAACTGAAGAGGAAGGAAGAGCTAATCGCCGTTCACTGCTGGTAAATCAACTTGGTTAAAGCTGACTGTGGAGTTAACGCAGACGTAAACATCGCACTGGCTCTGGATGCTTAAATGTCGTCCTTCCGGCCCTTTAACTGGTCGGGCCGGACTCCATTAGCCCCCTCCGGCCCCCCGACACAGGCCACCGCTTGTTAGTGAAGACCCAAAACACCGGAGCGCCCCGGCTGCCTCTCTGTGTCCGTCCATCTTTCCTCGGTCCCACCAAGGGCAGGGATCTCGTCTGTCAGCAGAAACTCTGAGCTGCTGTAAATCACCTTCATGCCCCGGCCTGTGTTTGTGTGCGTGTGTGTGTGCGTGTGCGTGCGTGCGTGTGTGTGTGTGTGTGTGTGTGTGTGTGTGTGTGTGTGTGGCGCGCTCTTGTGGGCTTTGTGCGATCCTGTGTAGGTGTGCACTCATGGGCGTGTCATTAGAGCTGTCGATGGCAGGAGCGACCGAGCGTCGGCACGAAGCCCTCACTCTTCTGACCTACTTTCCTTCCCGCCTCCCCACATCTGGCGCCAAACGAGCGCACCGGATCAGATGCCAGCCATTCCAGTCGCTGCCGTGTTTCTCTGCTGCGTTCCCCCGCAGCCACAGCTTTCATTTCTCTGTTTACTCTTTGTTCTGCTGCACGATTAGCAGGCCTGGGGAAAATTTGCTGTGTCGAGGATTGGAGGATGCAGTGAAACTGTCTTTATTGGTTATGCCCTTCTTCCTTTTTTCTTCTTTTTTTTTTTTTTTTTGCTTTTCGGTCGTAGTTGAGTCAGCAGAGTGAACCTTGGGAAATGAGGGAGCTAAGGACAATAAGTCTCCACGCAGCAACAGCAGCCAGCCTCCAACTCTTTTGACAGACCAGGAAGCAGACTCCCACCTACACGGTTACTAACGGCTCCCTTTAGGAAAACTAATATGGAAACTCGGATCCGCCGGGGTTGTTTTTCTTGGGCTCCGTCATGTTCAGTTTCCTCCCGTGGCTCTGAAGCCAAAGCAGTAGCTGCTACTTTGGGCTACAGAAAGTTAGCTAAAAACAACAAGGTTGTGAATAAAGCAGCGCTTCCGTGATTTGTAGATTTAATAAGAGGAATTTCCTTTATCGTCCCACAATTGGAAAATTCGGGCGTTTTTAGATGATTATTTATTAATCGATAGATATTAAGCACACTCTGTTAAATTTTATGTCACTTTTATTGAAAGAGATCTTGAAATAAAGATTTCACTCAATTCTTAGACAGTACAATCTTTTACGGGAAAACAATTGCACAATTGTTTTTGACAAGTCGCTTTATTTTTGATAAATAGATTGAAGGTAGAATCAACATGTGCAAACGTATATAGTACCGTATTTTTCTGACCATAAGTTGCTCCGGAATACAAGTCGCATCAGTCAAAAAATGCGTCATAAAGAGGAAAATAACATGTAAGTCGCATTTATTTAGACATTTATTTCACACAATCCAAGACTAAAAACTGACATTTAATCTGATAAGCCAACTTACTAAATTGCACAGCTGCATCCACAACCGGCTGAATAACGTAGGAGGCTGAATGGGGTAAATCAGCAACTCCAGCCGGCAGGGTTGTTGCCCGCTACGCTGAAAGTCTTCAGACGTCTGCTGAAATTAGACCGTGAGCGTAAAGGCCGGTTCACATGGCAGGATTTTAAAATAGTCGGCCAATTTTCATAGCCACACCATAACGATAAAAAAAACATCTTAGATAAAACACGGTTGTTCGTACAGTGTGTGGTGTCCGGTCAGAAGCCGAGCTCGGCAGATCGCACACGAACAGATTTCAGGTAATTCAGATGTCAGGCGGGCAAACTATGAAAAAAAGTGTGACTTATAGTGTGAAAAATACGGTAATTTAAAATGTTTCATTGTTTTTAGAGTAACAGAAGTAGGGGCGGGCAATCCTCTGATCGCACGGCTGTGGGTTCAGTTCCAGCTTCCATGTATCACATGGGCAAGGCACTGAACCCCAAGTCGTATATGAGTGCATGAATGTGATCAGTATGATTAGAAAAGCTCTATATAAATTCAGTCTATTTACCATTTATGGACTTAGTGTTATCATAATATTATGCGGTATTCATTATGATAATGAAAGTTCTGATAAAAACAATTATTTATAACTCCTTTTCAGTCTTTTTTTAGGTACTTTCTGGCCATGATTGCATGTCACTGAAGACTCAGCTCTTAAAGAATAAAGCATTTAAAAAGGGCTTCTTGAGGACATCAGATGCATAAAATCTGATTATCTAGCAAAACAGTCTTTTATATGCACGATTTACAGACATAAATCTATGTGTCCCTTTTGGTATTTTACTAAGTCGTGTTGTTTGTTTTTGACTGAAAATGGTTCCATGGGGCCAAATTTGTGCGTCGCTGCAAACAAGGGAACGCGTAGGAGACTTGTCTCATGCAGCTGACCAGCAGTGCGCAGCAGCAGTTTGGGGGAGGGGCTTGAAGCGCCGCCCTACGCCGTGTAGCAAACATCCGAAGACAACGGTTGTTACGCCACCGCTTTCTGTGACGTGTCTTTAACAGGACTTTAAATCTTTCAGAACAGTGGGATGTTCTTTAAAGCACAACTCGTATAGCTGTTGGGAACCTGCACATACGAGACCACGGATCAAAAGGTGTTGTTTTGAAATCGACATTTTAAGTGGCCCATTGACAGCAGGTGTAATCTTTTTCCGGTCATCTCATCACCTTCAGGTGCTGGGAAATCAAACAGGTAAATGACATGACCTCAGTTATGCCTCACCCAGCTCCTTTCCGACACGTGAACGTTGACACATGCGACTAGCATGCAGTTAAGCTCTCAAATCATTGAGTTTAAGGATATATTAATAGTAACATGAAAACGGCGTGAAGGGAAAAAAAACCAAACAATGGTTCTTTGGAGACAACGGCACCGAGTGTCACGTGTATCTCTCCTAATGGTTCCTGCGTAAAATTAACCAACACAATGACCATAAAGCCTTTGACATCCTGAGAGGGAGCTCCGTCTCCACATTTATCCGCTGACACTTAGAGATCCCTGCATGGAAAAAGCCCATTTCTTCAGCATTTGTGAGCACGCGTGGCAGATGTTTTCAGGCTGGAACCCAGTCAGACTGTCTCCTCTCTCCCTCCCTCAGGCTGTGTTGTTATTCTGCGTGTGAGAATGATTCAGAGCATGCAGACCAGTTCCCTCCCTTACTATTCTGGTTGGCCTGACCTCGGGGAAAGAAGCACTTCCTTATGCTCGCCTCCTGCCTTCCTCTGCGTGCTCACAGAGCTGGTGGGGTAACCTTTGCAATGAAACTTGGCATGCAAACAAATCACTGACTTGCAATTAATTGTCGAATGATGGTTTATTAGATTCAAATGTATTCTGTTGGGTTAAACGATAACGTCGGCTTTAAGCGTTGTGGTGTGGCCGCCGTCCAGAAGAGGGCGCCGCTGCTCATCCTTAAGCGGATCCAGACCACAGACTAGTTGAAGAGAAATACTGGGTCTGTTGTGGGATTGTTTTACACCGTTTAATGACGACAGGGATGCAAAATGCGGCTAACGTATAAAGAACTATTGAATTTATTCTTAACCCTGTTTTTACGGTTTGCTTTAGAGTTAACCTTTAACTTTGTTTGATTCGGTCAAAATTTTATACAGCTGGCATACAAAAAGTGTTCAAATATAATTATGTTCCTTTTTTTTTTAAATTTAGCATGTTGTAAAGAATGTACCCCTATATGCTATGGAAAGACCCTCTTGATTCAAGAGAAACCTCAAGTTGTTAAAAAAATGGCCGCTTCTCAGTTAATCGTCAGTCGATCGCTAGGATCAGTCAACTTTAGATGAACTCAACTCATTCAAAAATGGATGGCTTTAAGACGTTGAGCTTGAATTTAAGCATTGTAAAAGTACACATTAGAAGAATTAGTGGAATTGATTACTGCAACGGTGTTTTCACAGGTCTGCCTAAAAAGTGGATCAGACAGCTGCAGCTGATCCAGAACGCTGCTGCCCGCGTCCTCACTAAGACTAAGAAAGTAGAGCACATCACCCCAGTTCTAAAGTCCTTACACTGGCTCCCTGTATCTCAGAGAATAGACTTTAAAATACTTCTGTTAGTCTATTAATCCCTGAATGGTTTAGCACCTAAATACATCACAGACCTTTTATCAGCGTATCAACCCTCCAGACCACTCAGGTCTTCTGGCTCCAGCCTACTCTGCATTACCAGAACCAGAACTAAACAAGGAGAAGCAGCATTTAGTTCCTATGCTCCACTGATCTGGAACAAACTTCCAGAAAACTGTAAAAGTGCTGAAAGCCTGAGTTCCTTTAAATCGAAATTAAAAACACATTTGTTTAAAATTGCCTTTGAATGTTCAAGTTAAACTGTTTTAATGTTTTTAAATGTTCTTTTTTTGTTTCTACATTCTATCCCAACTTGCTTTTATTCCTATATTTTAATCATGTAAAGCACTTTGCATTGTCTCTGTACTGAATTGTGCTATATAAATAAATTTGCCTTGCCTTGCCTTGCCTTGCCTAGAATTAAATTGCAGTCATGTAATACCTTAGCTGGATATTAGAGCAGCGCGCTGTGAGGACGCTTTTCTTCAGGAACAGGGAAGCTGGTCTGAGCTGATGGGAGGATGGATGGAGCTAAATGCAGGTCGAAGAAAACCCGTTAGAGGCTGCAGGAGATATGAAACCGAAGGGGAGGTTCAGCTTCAAGCGGGACAACAAACCAAAGAACGGTTTAATTTGAGTTTCGGCTGTTTTGCAAAGAAAAACTGTCAAAAGGTTTTACTCCCAGGACGTTGGAAAGCTTGTAGAGATGTGGCCAAAAAGACTCTGAACTGTAAATGTTGCCAAAAGATGGTTCTACTGAGTATTGTCTCAGAGAGGTAGAATGCAAATGCACTCCACACTTTTCAGATTTATCCCAGTAAGACAGTGTGAAAAAAGCAGATCCCTCTACTACCGTTTCACAGTTATCCTCTGTCTAGCACAGCAAATCCAAATCACGCACATTGAGGTTTGTGGATGCAAGTTGACCCAATCTGGGAAAGCTCCAGGACTGAATGAGCGAATGAGAGCAGGGACTCTTAATTTCCTAATGACGTTTGGGGGCTAAAAGGGATTACGAACTGGTAAGCAGGGCCCTGGGACACTGGCATTATTGTTGGTGGTCCCTTTCTTCCCGTATAAATCTCCAGGCTGATTGATCCGATCCTATAAACGTCAGCGGTCCCATTTCTCTGCGGCGTCGCTGTCAGAATGGAGGCCCACCCCGGGGTGGCTGTGATCTTCTGACCGATAGTAAACTCCGAGGGAATGCAAGAGCTTCCTGTTGACAGCGAGCGTTAACTCATACAGGCGGCTTCTGAAAGAGGAAATTTGGTCTCACCGCAGTGCTTTGCAGCTTTGAGCGGTTTGTCTCTGACAGTCCACAAAGACAAGAGTCGTGATTCTGTGTCTGATGGAATAGTTGGACGTAAGCTGCTTAATTTGAGGTTTGAGCGCGCGCTGGATAGCAGCGACTTCACTCCGTGCGCGCTTGTTGTTGTTGTTGTATTGTGAGTGGGGTAATAGGATCTGACGCGGCAGCCTAAAGCCCTGCAGCAAAGCCGACCTGTTGACATTACCTCAGTGACTGAGAGGAGGACAGACTGGTTACCCCTCTTTATTTCCTCTGCCATCATCGTCTCCGTCTCTGTGAAGCGGATCCCCGGTCGGAGGAGCCGGGGGGCGTAAGGCCTCACTTGTGATTTCCGCCTTTGATCGTAAGCAACTAACGCGATCAAACATCCGAAAGATCCCCAAATGAGTTCAGTTACACGCAAAGATAAAGTCGAAGTCCGTCGGTCATTTGGACGGCTGAGGAGTCGTCTCCTTCGCTGTCGGCCCAGACGAGCAACAGCTCGGTGCGCCTTCGTCTGGAGAGGGGCAACAAGTCGGAGTGAAAGTGGATCCGGAGAACTAACGGCGAAAAGACTCAGAACTAAAGCCTCCAGCCTCCGTTCAGCCGTGACCTCCTGAATCTCAACCCACCAAAGAGCTGCTTTACATTCCTGGAGCTGCGGACATTTTCAGCACCTTTCTTTGTTTTCATACTCTGCCAGCGTGTTTGCTTTTCTTTTATTACCTGCTTTCGTTTCACCGTCTCCATATTTCAGTCACGCATCGACAGACCCGTGTCCACCATCTTTAGGCCATGAAATGTCATGTTAAAAAAAGGAAACAAGGTACGGGCCAAATGCGGAGGCCTTAGTGCTCGAAGCGGCCGTCTTCCCCCTCTCTCTCTCTCTCTCTCTTGCTCTCGGACCCCTTCCTGTCAGCCTACTTTCATTAACAGGCCTGTAGTGGCCCAAATAAATAAAGAAACAACATAATAAATACAGTGCTTTTTAAAATTCGGTTTATTCAGTTAGTATCTTTGCATTAAATTCAGCGTAGCTGTTTTTCATTCCACCTAAAAAGTGTCTAACAGTGCGGCTGATTTACGTAATTTCTAACATGGAGTAAATTATCAAGAGATTTCATTTGGAAAAAAGCAAAAAGGGCTTTAAAAAAGTCAACATTTTTGTAAGGTTTTGTATAAAAATGTTGAATCTGATAGAATATCTAAGGTTTAGGGTGATGTCGAGCAGGACTTGTTTTTATGTCGGAGACTCGGAGCTCATCACCAAAGGTCAGTCGCCAAAAAAGCAGTGAAGACGTGTGAAAAGCTGCTCAGCGGTTGTAAGAAGGGTCTGATTTCTATAACGTCAATTAAGATTTTGCCTAAGATTGTTGCAAAGCCTTTGAATATTTCTCAACGTGCCAGTTTTCTTCACAGATTTAAATTGGTGCTGCTATCACTTTGTTTTATTCTCTTACGATAGAGTCCCGTCTCATTTCCTGTCAGAGGCGATCTTTTTTTGATGAAAATAGTTTTAGATCAAAACCTGACCGGAGTATGAGTAGTTTTGGCCTCAACCGTAAATGACAAACCGGGGATGTTGAGCCGTCGCACAGACATTTGCTCCTGTTGCCCTTTTTAACTGATAAAATTGATACTTTGTACAAACAGCTTTATCTCTTATTTGGGGAGGATTATCTGGCTCAGCACAAAGTCTTCTTTGAGCTCACTGCTCGCTTCTGCTCAGGGTCTTTTGATTAGAGAGGATTTTAATGGCTAACGTTTGCTTGCGTCTTCTCTGTTTTGATATAACCCTTTGATCGTGTTTTGTAAAAGTAACCGTTGAGAGGTAAAGTGTATTTAACGCGGACTACGCTTACAGAAAGGCTCTCCTGCTTATTTAGCTCAGGAGGCCCGCGGCACAGCAGGCGCCCCATTTTTAGAGGCTATCCGGAGGCTAGGAGGTCAGCACTGTTCAGGGTTCAGTTCTTGACCTAAAGCAGATCATAAATAAATATTTTTGTCTCAACACTGCATAAAGGGAACTAAAAGTAAGTAAAAATGTTCTTGAAATGAGTGTATTTGTCCTTGATTTGAGCAGATGAATAAGATTATCTACCAATGGAACGTGTATTTTTACACCTAAAATAATATAATTAGAAATACAGCATTTGAAATAAGATGATGGAGAGGAGTTGTTCCTATTTTAAGTGCAAAAGTCTTATTCCATTGGCAGATCGTTTAACTTGCCTGCTCAAATCAAAGACAAATACACTCATTTCAAGAAAATTCCGCTTACTTTTAGTTTCCTTTCTGCAGTGAAATTTCATGACTGTCTTAAGGCAGCCCGAACCAGAGCCTCGATCACACCAGAAGCTGCATCAACCAATGCAGTCTCTCTCCATGCCTCTTCTCTCATTATTAAACAACGTGGTAAACGCTGGAGACTGTGTTTGTTTTGGAAAACTCATACCCGTTAGATCACAATCACACAAGGAAGAAATATATTTGAATACTGAGTAAGAAATGTTATTTCATTGAGTTGTACAGCGGCTTCTGCCATCTGTGCTCACCTTAACTTTAATGCTGCTTTATTTTTGTGAGCCACATGAAAATCTTTATGAACGCGTGGAGCAAAAATGTAAATATAAATGATAAATTGCAAAAACCCTAACAAGATAGTACAATATGGTCGATAACAGAATAGAAGTGCATTTCCACTTGAAATTAGTCTACCCTCCTCCACCCAGGAGAAGTGAGCATGTAAAGTTGTGAATTAACGTACTGAAATCTGCTAAAAAGAAATGACATTAAGATAATTAGTCAACAGGATCAGGCTGGAAAAAAATCTACATTTTACAGCGGTGCGATTTTAATTTTCATATGTCATATCAGGTTTATCATATATTTGATAATAGTGTGTTCTTAGCTCAGTGGCGTTTTGTTTGTATGTAACACAGTCAAAGACTTTGTACAAAAGTGCAGGAAAAAAAAAGTCCCTTATTGAGGTTACATGCACACACACACCCAGGCATGCACCGTATTGTATGTCAGAGACTCCGTATCCTTTCAGTGTGGTTGTTTTCGCTCTGATCGCTGGGCTTGAAAGGGGTGTTGACGTTTGGTGCATGGTTGCAGCAAAGCCTGACATCCCCTAGTGGCAGTGTGGGGGAAATGCGCCGCTAACCAAGCGTGGACTGGGACTGGAAATACTTGTGGTTCAGTCAAAGGAAGGCGGGTTGGTTCACAAAAACCACTGGATGTAAATGTGACCACAGATCCCCACATATTACCGTTATATCAACAAAAAGTACCTTCCCCCCCCCCCCCCCCCCCCCCCCCTTCTGCATGTTAAGTTTGTATTTATGTCTTTTCTGGAAGAATTTAGAGTCGGCCTGTAGAGACTGAAGAGTCAGGAGGGTATAAATATCCACACTTTCCTTTGAGGGTTTTGTGCTTTCAGCTGCTGAATATCCTGATCGTTTCTCATTTTTCCATTTCCATCTCCAGACAGGACGGGGCCACGCCAACATCGACGACGCAGGGGAAGAGCGGCACTCATAAAATCTGCCTGGTGTGCTCCGATGAGGCGTCAGGCTGCCATTATGGAGTCCTCACCTGTGGCAGCTGCAAGGTCTTCTTCAAGAGAGCCGTGGAAGGTACGAAGACATCAGCGTTGCTCATTTGGTTTTGGCTGCATATTGACTGAAATGTTGTTGTTGTTGTTGAGAAAGGAATATATCTACCTTTCTTTTTTTCACGCCTCAGGCCAGCATAATTACCTGTGTGCTGGGAGGAACGACTGCATTATAGACAAAATCAGGCGAAAGAACTGCCCGGCCTGCCGCTTCCGCAAATGTCTGATGGCGGGCATGAACCTGGAAGGTACGATTAAACCTCTAAGCCTTTCAATCGCCGATTTTCTTTGGTCGGTGCATGACCCGACTCCTTTCTACCTCTGTGTTTCCGTCCCCAAAGCTCGCAAAACCAAGAAGCTGAATCGCCTAAAGGGCAGCCAGAACAGCAACCCCCCGGAGATGATGCCTTCGCCGCCGGTCGAGGCTCGCTCCCTGGTGCCCAAGTGCATGCCTCAGCTGGTCCCCACCATGCTGTCCCTGCTGAAGGCCATAGAGCCGGACACCATCTACGCCGGCTACGACGGCACGCTGCCCGACACGTCCACGCGCCTCATGACCACGCTGAACAGGCTGGGCGGGCGACAGGTCATCTCTGCTGTGAAGTGGGCCAAGGCTCTGCCAGGTTAGTGGCGCGTCTCCGTGTCAGACGTGCAACGCGAGAGCCGCCAGAAAACCGCCGCTCCCTGTACGCTTTGACATCCGTGGCCTGCTTTTGACTTGTGTTAACGGATTCCAGCTCAAAAGGATCTTAAAATGTATTGCTTTGATCACCTCAGTCTGGCGCATTGCAGCTGAATCGCTCTATGTTTTCCTCCCATCAGGGTTCAGGAACCTGCACCTGGACGACCAGATGACCCTGCTGCAGTGCTCCTGGCTTTTCCTCATGTCTTTCGGCCTGGGATGGAGGTCCTACCAGCAGTGCAACGGCAACATGCTCTGCTTCGCGCCAGACCTCGTCGTCAACGAGTAAGCGCCGCACAGAGTTCAGTTACCCGAACAACCAAACGATCGAGTGGTTTGCTTCCAACATTTAGGCTGCAGGTTTTTTTTTTTTTTTGTTGTTGTTGTTCTGGTCCATTGTGCAGCTTTCTGTCATTTAGCTTTCATCAGTAGAAGAAAAAAAAAAAGAGGTTCATCCTTCTGAAACAAACATGACGGCACTCAGAGCACTGAGCTGTCTCCAAACGCTGCATAACGAGTCTATTTTTATCTTCGTCACACATGAAGGTTAATGTGCTCATGATTAATATCTGAATATGTTCTTCACTGCTTTCTCTCTGTTTCATAAATAAAAAAAAAAAGTGGTTTGTTTTTTATATAAAAGGGAAAAAACATGCAGGTTCCGGTCAGTTTAGACAACCCCACCAATCAAACGTGTAACTAAAGGAGGGAGACAGTTTGTGTCCTTTTTTAACAGCTTCTGTTTGAACCCACCAGGGAGCGGATGAAGCTGCCCTACATGGCCGAGCAGTTTGAGCAGATGCTGAAGATTTCCAGCGAGTTTGTCCGGCTGCAGGTTTCCCACGAGGAGTACCTGTGCATGAAGGTCCTGCTGCTGCTCAGCACAGGTCAGACGTTTGTACCCGAGCTGCCCGCTCCTCAACACATGCACACAATAATCTAGAGTACACTGTAAAAGTGGTCTTACCCCTTAACTAGGGATGCACCGCTATGAAAAATGGGCCAATGTCAATGCAGTTGCCAATTACCGATATCTACCTATATTGTTTGTGTTATACGTGTAATATCCTCCGCCTGTGTACAATGTGAAAAATGACCACATCAATGACTCCAATGCTTCACCTAAACATCTCACAATGCTGCGCTGCATCATTAGCTACGTTTACATGGACAGAAGTAATCAGAATAAAGTGTCTATGGGAATAAAAATGCGTCATGTAAACAAGCCAATCGCAATATTGTGATTGGATTTAGCTCAATCAGAATGAAATTGTAATCCGAATGAGAGGGATGGTTTATGCCGATTAATAATCCGATCAACATGCATATAAACGCTTGTGAGGTTCAAGTTATTCCAAATGTGGCAAACTGACCCGAGTGCGCATGTGCAGCCGATGTAAACGTGACGTTTTTCTGCGTTGTCGAGCGGCGTGAATACGTCGGGAACCACAAAGCTGTCGGGATCCCGATAAACCTTTCTGTTGGAAAGATTAAAAGAGCTCAAAGCTGTTATTTATTCAGTAATATTTCCACCGTGATTAGAACCTGCCGCAAGTCCACCCAGAAGACACAGAAACTCATACACTGCTGCTTTGTGGATTTTTAGGGGAATTTGATAACTGCGCGTGTTAGAGTTGTTCTATTCTGACGAAAGCCAGGTGCATATACAGGCACATTATTATCAGATTGATTGATAAACATGCACAGTGGAGCAGTGGGTAGCGCTGTTGCCTTGCAGCAAGAAGGTCCTGGGTTCGAGTACACCCCTGGGTCTTTCTGCATGGAGTTTGCATGTTCTCCCTGTGCATGCGTGGGTTCTCTCCGGGTACTCCGGCTTCCTCCCACAGTCCAAAAACATGACTGTTAGGTTAATTGGCTTCTTCAAATTGTCCTTAGGTGTGAATGGTTGTTTGTCCTGTTTGTCTCTCTGTGTTGCCCTGCGACAGACTGGTGACCTGTCCAGGGTGTACCCCGCCTCCCGCCCAGTGAACGCTGGAGATAGGCACCAGCAACCCCCGCGACCCCATGAGGGATTAAGCGGTTTGGAAAATGGATGGATGGATGGATTGATAAACATATAAACAGTACAATCCCATTATATTTTGTTTTTTAATCTGAATACGTTTCAATCCGATCATAAAATTGTATGCATGTTAATAGCTATTGTCCCATGCATATAAGCAACAAATACCACATTCCAACGCCATATATATATATATATATATATATATATATATATATATATATATATATATATATATATATATATATATATATATATATTTGTCATATCTAAAAGAAAAAAAAACACTCGTAAAAGTAAGTCCCCTGCCTCGGGTGTTTACTTTGTGTGCCGCCCTCTCCCACAGTGCCTAAGGACGGCCTGAAGAGCCAGGCGGTGTTCGATGAGATCCGGATGTCCTACATCAAAGAGCTGGGAAAAGCCATAGTGAAGCGTGAGGAGAACTCCAGCCAGAACTGGCAGCGTTTCTACCAGCTCACCAAGCTACTGGACTCCATGCACGAGGTACGGGCGCAGACAGAACGTCTGGGTTCATGTCGGCTGTACAGAGAATCACATAGTGATCATTGGCTGCTTTTTAATCTCTCTGGAGTCCGTAAACCATCTTTAATTATTCAAGATGGATGGTATAGTTAAAGTTTTAGATATCAGGTCAAACTGAAACCTGATAACTTTTCTACAATAACTTCAGCTTTTGGGAATTTCACTGTTTTTTTTCCTCCCCATATATGCGGAAAGCAACGTTACACTTCAACCAACCTTGATATAATGTTTATGAAGCTCTGCAACTGCAGCCAGTGCCCACTTAGTTTGACCAGTTTAACCATCATTCACCTACAGTTAAAAAAATGGTGTGCTGTTTTGTTTTGTTTTTTCTTTGTTTTTAGGGGGGAGATACCCACCTAAGTCTGGCAGCACTGCTTTCCATTAATTAAAACAGATGTGCGTCGCGTCTAGATTATCCTGTGGTGATTTTCTTTAACGTGTCGCGACAGGAGTTTAATTACCGGCAGCCGCTCCATCCAACAATGTGTCATGGCGGCGGCGGCTATCTTGGCTTCTGATCAGGAGCTCAGAGGAATTAAACTGGCTGTGTGTCGTCATATAAATCCAAACTACAGTAATGTTAATGTTATTTATTATTGTCTTTTTCTCACAGGGGGAAAAAAAACCAGCACTGAGTGTAGTAAAGCATTTGAACATTTAATTACAACCATGGCTCGTCCTGTTGAAGAGCTAAACATGCAAAATTGTGATGGCGGCTCTAAAGACGCTCTGATAAAGTATTCATACCCTGTTATTGAGATTTTGTATATTTTTAGAGAATAACAAGTATTGCTGGTGAAGATTCTCAGTCACCCAGGTCACGGTCATTCCAAAAAAAGTTAAAGAACAAAACAAGTGGACTTTTTTCTGAATTTCGAAGGGAAAGTCTTCAAACTTCGGGAAAAAGTCCAGCTGTTTTTTTTTTTAACTTTTTTGGAATAACAAGTATTGGTATCAGAGTAAAGGGGGCGGGACACTTTACTTTTGCGTTGATCTGTCACGTAAAAGCCATCGAAGATTGTGGCTCCAAGGTGACAAAATGTAGAAAACGCTGAGTACCCGGTACCCTGTGTGTTCATGCTGTCCTGTCGTGTGTCTGCAGATGGGAAGCGGATTGCTCAGCTTCTGCTTCTACACCTTCGTGAATAAATTCCTGAGCGTGGAGTTCCCCGAGATGCTGGCGGAGCTCATCAGCAATCAGCTACCAAAATTCAAGGCCGGGAGCGTCAAGCCTCTCCTCTTCCACCAGAAGTGACTGTTTTCCCGTAGCAGCAACAATGCCTTAAACTCCCACCACGTCACCTCACCAGCCCGACTAAACCTCCCCACCCCTTCGGAAATGAGCAACGGACTTTACGCCAGCAGGGAAACGGCATTTTAACAGCAGCGAGTATGCATCTCCGTGAAAGTCGGCGGACGGGTCTTGTGTGGGGGGAGGAGGAGGGCGATGCTTGTATAGGAACCGGATCGCGAGCACAAGACGCTTCGCCGTGTTGATCAGTCAAAGATGTAGAGTCTAATAACAAGTAGGAAGTGTTTGTAAAGCTAACGGCAAAGAGAAATAGGCTAACATTAATGTTGTCTCAGGTGTCTTACCTTGAAATTCAGAGCGATATCTGAAATAGATACAGCAAATATCTATATAAAGGTTCTGATAGTATTTTCTACATTTTCAAAGCAGCAGTTTATACACTTTTCCAGGTCGTCGTTACCGAAGAAGGTAACAAATCGGAATAACGCGCTCCTCTATTACATAGGCTTTTTATGTTCCACTTTTCGTTTTTATAGGAGGTTGCAACGAAATGTTTTTTCAGTCGCACAGATACGAAAGCATATTTTATTTGCTTTGATTACCTATGAACATATAAAGTTGTGCGTGGGCCTGTTAGCTGAAGAACGAGTCGTCCCACAAGCAGACCTCTTCCAGGTTTACATGTCAACTACAAAAGGGAAAAAGATGTGCCTTTTTTGCTTCGAATATCATCTAAGCCATTTTTTTTCCTCCTCTACTTCAACCTCTCGTCATCTACCTTCATTCTAAGTTGATTGTACTTTTTTATATTACACGCAGTCGCAGCTTTCCTGTTTTCTAGTGGCTGTTTATCTCTACAAATGGCAGCTCGCTCCATCCTCTGTGTGTAGAAGTGTTGCTCCTGCTAAGAAATTATATCTAGCCTGCTCCCCTTTCCCACCATGGGACCCGCACAGACACCGGCGGCGTTCAGTGCGACGCGAGCACTCTGCGCTCTGCGAAAGGCTTTAAGAGACTGTGAAGATAGGTTTGTTGTTTTGTATCAAGTCTTGCGAGGCGAGGAAGACTTAAGGTGGAAAGTGTGGACTTTTTTAATGCCCCAGTAGTCTAATTATTAGAAAATATGTGATGGATACATGCGTTTGTCAATCACAAGTGAAAAGGGCATGTATTGTTGTGCTTGCAAGTTTGTCGTTTTTGATATTCGGGGGTACTAATATCTGTAGATTTATTATAGCTAAAAGTGGTTAGAAAATAACCGTCCTCCACCTTTTCTCTTTTCTTTATTTTCAACAATCATTTCGGTATTAATAGTCATTATTCCTCTAAAGACTCTTCCCCTGCAGTATATCTGTTACTCTATAAGAATTTGGCTTTGGGTACATTTTTTTTCTTTTCCCTTGAACTGCGTATGTTTTGTTTTTCTTTAAGGAATAGCTAAAATTTGGGGGGGGGAAACAGATTTATACTGCTGTCATGTCTCTGCCATAAAAATGAAGCCTAAGCTCAGCCTAAACACATAAAAAACTGCCCAAATGAAACAAAGCACTTAGCTCTCCTTTTGTTCACTGAGAAGAGGAAAAAATCGCGACTCTTCCAGCTTGTATGGTGATGATCCTGCTCGGATCTGCACCGTACTTGGCTAAAGAGTTGCTTTATTGTGAATAACAGTACATTAATATTTAGAGTTTGATGTAATCAAATAAGGCTCAAGTTTTCCTCATGCCTGATTTTAAAGTTATATAAAAAAAAAGGGATTTGGACTCAAATATATTAGGCAAATTTGACATAATTTGGCATCAAAGTAATTTAAAAAAGCCTTTTCCAGTCACAGGTGTGTAGATTATGTTATTAATATTGCTATCGCCAAACGTGGCTTTGAAATTTGATGACGAAAGAGATTTTAGCGCCCTCCATTCTGGTCCATTGTTACAGTATTTTAAATTCCAGCACATTACACGTGTAGAATAGACGTCAACCAGCATTAAAGCCCAAACGGCGGTTCAAGGCGATCTTCGTAACGTCGGTCAACCGCGTGAATGTCAGGAGACCGAGCCGACAGCCCTGAGGGCCGCCGCTGCTGAATTATGTCCAGGCTTTAGGCTTCAGGAAGACTGCAGAGACATGATCTGTATTAACCTCAAGTCTAAGCAAGAACACAAATACGATGGTTTTCCTTAGAAATGATTATAGTGCTTTTTAACTGAATAGCTAATGGCTTGCATATGCAGCACTTTTGATCAGGCTTTGGTAGAGCCAGTAAACCAACCACAGATGCTGACAACGGCCCCTTCTGCCCCTTCTGCAGCCCAAGTTAACCTAAAGTTTGTGTGTGTGTGTGTGTGTGTGTGTGTGTTGCACCCTTTGCATGTGTCCTGTTTGTCTGCTACGTAGCCATGCCCCCCCCCCCCCCCCCCCCCCCCCCCGCTGGCCTTTTTGCAGCACTTTTCATCAGTTAGCACATCGCAGTGAAAAACAGTCCCATTGCTGTCTCGGGAGCTGGGCAGGACTGATCCTTTTTATTCTCTGGGAACTGTTTTTTTTTTTTTTTTCCAGTGCCAAACTCCTGTTTTTGTCTATTTTCAGGGATGCTGGAAGTTGGTCAGTATTTTTTTTTACTATCACACAAGTCCAAGCATTAAAACACTTATCTGGTGGAAGGAGGAAAGAAGTCCTGAGCTGCCTGACCTACAGTCCCACGCAGTAATGGGGGGGTGGGGGTCCTTCAGTGTCTCTGATTAGTGCGTTGCAGCATTTGTCATCTAATTCGTGTAGCTTGTCGTCTGTGTGTGTGTGTGTGTGTGTGTGTCTCCTAACTCCCCATCTGTTTTTATTTCTATTTTATTTTAAGGTTTTACTATGAATGTGATATATAGAGAGTTATTAATAAATTAGGTATGAACTGTTATTGGTAGATGATATGTTGTGAGCTGTCAGAAAGAAACGAAATATGTCAAGTGCTCACTTTTATATATGAATATGAAATATGGCAAAGCGTACTGTTCTTAAATGTTTATCCCAAATACAGAAAAAGTACCTATATATGTTTTACTCTGCGCCAGAGCTCAGGTTTTAAAAAAACAAAACAGATGATCTGATCCACATGCTATCGGTTGGCGTCCACCTTCCGTTCAGGTGTGGCGAACCAAAAGCATACGACAGCTTCGCACGTACGTGTCCGCTGCTGTGTTTTATGGTGGTTTTATTGTTTTAAGAAACACAAACAACAAAAATCAGTTGACAGATGTGCAACGTTTTTTAAGGAAACTGCCTCCGCCGCTCATACGTCTGTAGACCTTTGACAAACTTTCTGCTTTTCTTTGAGGTTTAACCAGAATAGATGAAAAACCATCCGCGCTACCTGTTAGAGGGTTACTTTCACATTCAGTGTATTCAAATCTCTGCTGCTACTCGCCATCTTTACAAGTATATATATATATATATATATAGACAGAGAGAGAGAGAGAAAGAGATAGATATACGTATATATAAATATATATAAAAATATATGGAAGAAATCGCACACTTGCCTCATCATGCCCAAAAATGTACCCTGTTTACTTTCCTATACATTTTTGTGCACAACTGAATATGCAATAGAAAGGACAGATAATCTATCACCGTCACCACCTTTTGTCATACTTTTTAACACAGTATAAGCTAACTTTCATACAGGGGGATTTCACTTCTACCTTTTATCTCTGCAGGCCAGATTTTCTTGGGGGGGAATATTCAGGAAAATTGTAATCAGACTCACACAAACCACCCGTTTGGTGTTTGAGTACAAGGTGACCAAAGGTGACCGATTACACATAATGTCAGCGTAAGCGACGACGCTCCGACATGACAAATGTACAGGTCTTCTAAGCAGGTTTTATTTTTATTTGTCCCCTTATTTCTTTTTTTTTCCTTTTTTTTCTTTTTTTTTCTTTTTTTTTTTTTTTTTTTTTTTTCCTTTTTTTTTTTTTACAAGTCTTTGGTCAAATTGTGTAATACTGTGAATAGGATAGGACTCGGGCTTTTTTTTCATACACAAAACTGTTTGTGAAAGTAATCAACCAGCTTGAATCTAAGAAATTGCACTACCCGAATATTGTTTGAAAGTCTATTTTGTATAAAACATATGCAGACAGAGACATTGAGACTAACAAAGGGCGGATCACGTTTCACTGGTGTATGTTTTCTCGGAAAATCAAAAAAAAAAAAGCGTTTTTTTTTTTTTTTCCTGGTTTGTTTTGCTTAAAACAAGTTTAATATGTACATATAATCCATTGTAAAGAACATGTGGTGTATTTGTCTTCAGATGGTTTTTCAGTACCCACCCTCTGTATTATTTCTCCTCTGTAGCGTGACTCGTTGATCTTTTTCCTCTTATCGATTAAAGGTCGAACCAAATGTGTTTGTGTGGTGCGTCTGTCGTTAGCGCCATGATTCTGAGCGTTGGACGTGGTCGGCTCGTTGTAAGGTCCCACTTCTGGGTAATCAAATCATTTCTTTTTCATCTGACGCCTGGTTGGATCCGCAGAAACTCAACCTCAGCACGTTTAAAGAAGCAAAACATAAAAACAGGTAACCAGTCAGAATCGTGTCTGTTTCTTTTAAATAAAAACCAGACGCACACACCAGTTAATCCTCTGGAAAACCGAGCATAATGTTTTGTTAAATATCTTTGATAATAAAAGGTTTAGGTAAGATAATCACAGATTCAATGTATTTCTAATATTTTAGGTATATATGTATTAGAGCATTGTGAAGTGGTGGAAACGGCGCATGGTTTTCAAACTGTCTGGCAGATAGAAATCTGAAAAGTTTGGCATGCCTTTTCTTTTAAACCCCTTTTAGTCAAATACCCCTAAATAAAATTCAGTCCAGTCAATCCACTTGTGTGTAATTTAATCTCTGTATAAGTACAGCCCGTCGGTGAATGCCTAACTCTTTGCGTCACCCAGAACACGGCATTTGGAGTCAGGATTCTGCCAAAAGGGAACCATCCATCCATCCATTTATTTTCCTACACGCTTATCCCTGCTGGGGTCACGACGGTTGCTGGTGCTTATCTCCAGCATTCACTGGGCGAGAGGCGGGCTTCACCCTGGACAGGTCGCCAGTCTGTCGCAGGGCAACGCAGAGACAAACAGGACAAACAACCAATCACGCACACACTCACACCTAAGGAGAATGTAGAGAGGCCAATTAACCTAACAGTCATGTTTTTGGACTGTGGGAGGAACCAAAAGGGAACACACCCAATAGATACTCACACAAGTATTTTTGTTTAATTCACACGTGCATAAACGACTCTCCACGTGCATTTTTAAATGCTTTACACGTGCAGGCCCCAATATAATACTTGACTGTATGCCATTTGTGCGCTTGTGGCCTCGCTCCCGCTCTGGTGTGGACCTATTTCTGCTCGCTCGTGTGAACTTTTGTCAGTTTGAGGGTGATACCCACTGGAGCCAGAGCTACAGTGGGTATCACCAAAGCGTTTTCACCTGTCAAAATGGCCCAGAGTCTAGATCTAGCATCACAGACGCTCTCCATCCAGCCTGAGTGAGCCTGAGCTGCTTGAATGGACAAAACATTTCACCCCTAGATGTAGTCGGTATACAGGTTCTGGTCATATAATTAGAATATTATTTAAAAGAAAAGTTGATTTTTGTTTTCAGTAATTCCATTCAAAAAGTGAAACTTGTATATTACGTTATTCATTACACACAGACTGATATATATATATTTCATGTGTTTATTTCTTTTAATTTTGATGAACATCTTCCCATTTACAATAACCCAGAGATTTTCTATGGGGTTAAGGTCAGGCCAGTTTGCTGGCCAATTAAGAACAGGAATACCATGGTCCCTATACCAGGTACTGGTAGCTTTGGCACAGTGTGCAGGTGCCAAGTCCTGTTAGAAAATGAAATCTGCATCTCCATAAAGTTGGTCAGCAGCAGGGAGCATGAAGGGCTCTAAAACTTCCTGGTAGACGGCTGTGTTGACCTTTGACCTCAGAAAACACAGTGGAGCAACACCAGCAGATGACATGGCGCCCCAAACCATCACTGACTGTGGAAACTTCACACTGGACCTCAAGCAACATGGATTCTGTGCCTCTCCTCTCTCCCTCCAGACTCTGGGACCTTGATTTCCAATGGAAATGCAACATTTACTTTCATCAGAGAACTGTGGACCACTCAGCAGCAGTCCAGTCCTTTTTGTGTTTAGCCCAGGTGAGATGCTTCTGAGTGGCTTGGCACCAGGAATGCGACAGATGAAACCATGTCTTGCATACGTAGCGTACTGAACCAGACTGAGAGACCACTGAAAGGCCTTTGCAGGTGTTCAGAGTTAATTAGCAGATTGGAGCGTGGCACCAGGTGTCTTCAATATTGGATCTGTTCACAATATTCAATTTTTCTGAGATACTGAATTTGGGGTTTTCATTAGTTATAATCATCAAAATTAAAATAAATAAATATAAATATATCAGTCTGTGTGTCATGAATGAACACAATATACAAGTTTCACTGTTTGAATTGAATCACTGAACAAAAAACAGCTTTTTCATGATATTCTAATTATATGACCAGCAACTGTAGACTGTGAGGAATGAGGAAGCATTTAGGGTGTGAATACTTCTGTTAGCCACTGAAATTATTTTGGGGGGGGGGGGGGGGGATGTTCTGGCCCTAGACCCATAACAACACATATTAAGGCCTGATGACTTAATGCAAGGAGTGAATTGGTTGTCATCTCATACAGCATGTATGTATATATATATATATATATATATATATATATATATATAGATAGATAGATAGATAGATAGATAGATAGATAGAGAGTTCATAACACTTCAAAGCACACATATATTTTTTTAAATCCTGCAAAGGAACGCTATTTATTTAGTGATCGATAGGCTGGATGTGAGACGTTGTCAACTTCTAGTGTCACTTTGAAACTTCCCTCGCTGGTTCTAATGAAAACATCTGGATTAAACATCTGCTGGTGGCTTACAGCGTCCAACCTGCCGTCCATCAGTGCCTGCGGCGCCTGCCTGCCTGCAGACTCGCCGCCGCCCTGTCCTCCTCCACCTGACTGTGGCCCAACCAGAACCGCGGAGCTGTGAAGCAGCCCGGTGGGTTGTTTGCCGGCCTACATCCTCACCTGTACATGAGCCCGACACAAAGCTGAAGCGCAGACCTGCAACATGTGTTCATGAAGCTGTTGTAGGGAAACCTGATATTTCAGCTGATTCACGCCAGCGGGGGCCGGGAGCGCGCAGGTTGCCAGTCTCGCTCGTTCACGACGACCCAAACACTGGACCACCACCACCGCAGCAGCAGCAGGACGCGGAGCTCACCATCCCCTTCGCCCACCCGCACCTGTTTAAACCCCACCTGCCGAGCCCCAGCCCGGCATGATGGCGGATGGAGAAACGCTCGCAGCCGAGGATCGGGCTGCGGACGGCGGCCCGACGCTGCGGGACTACCGGCGGCCGACCCGGCTGTACTGCATGAACGGCGGATACCACCTCCAGGTCCTGGCCGACGGCTCGGTGTGGGGCCAGAGGGACGAGCGGGACGTTCACAGTGAGTGAGGCTGCTGCTGCTGCTGCTGCTGCTGCTGCTGCGCACACTGCGCATTTTCCTGCCCGCACAGGTCTGCACCATGACACCTCCACTTCCTGTGGTGGAGCTGCAGCAGGACCCACAGACCACTGTTAGAGGAGCAAATGTTCCAGCAGCCTGGCTGAGCTTCAAAAGGCCGGGAGGGGGGAGTGTCCAAACAGTTAATAGTTGGGTGTTTTAAGGTAAACGGATAATTGTTGCAGCTATAATAACACCGGCCTTCCCAAGAAGGCCCTGTGAAAGGGACATAACTAAATCCCTGAATGGCTTAGCACAGGGCTTTTCAAATGCATTCAATGCGAGCCTCCCCTTGGAATAGGTAAAGTACATTAATAAAAAAAAAGGCCTATTCATAAAATATCCGTTCAAATATTTCCATCTTACAGGCTACTTTTACTGAAACATCACGAACAGAGGGCCTACTTTTAAAATTAGAGCAAATTCATAAACGATTGTTTTCAACTGCAGACAAACTGAACTAAACAGACGCCAATGTCAAACTGAACTCACGTCAACAGGAGACGTCAACTGAAATAATAATAATATAAAAGATAACCTGAATTTAACAGACGTCAACATATTCCGATTTACTTTTTAGGCTAGTTATACACAATTTAAACCTATTGCTATTTTGATAAACAAGCATTTTATTAGATGTTATCTCTTATCTGATGTATTTCTGATGTTTGTCACTTTGTTTTACCTAACCCTTAGCACCTACATCACAGACTTGTTATCAGTGTATTAACCATCCAGACCACTAAGGTCTTCTGGCTCCAGCCTTCTCTGCATACCCAGAACCAGAACTAAACAAGGAGAAGCAGCATTTAGTTCCTATGCTCCACTTATCTGGAACAAACTCCCAGAAAACTGTAAAAGTGCTTTTAAGTTCTTTTGAAATCAAGATTAAAAACACATTTGTTTAGGATTGCCTTTCACCTGTTCTAGTGAAACTGTTTTACTGAAACATCATTAGTTCAACTTTGTAGTCCAACTGTTTTTAATATTTGCTGTTAGTTTCTATTTTCCCATGTTTTGTTTCTACATTTTATTCAAACTTGCTTTTATTCTGTTTTATTTTCCTATAGTTTAACCATGTAAAGCCCTTAGCATTGTCTCTGTACTGAAAAGTGCTGTACAAATAGATTTGCCTTGTCTAAATTAGGGGACCTTCAGCTGTACGAAGGTGTTGTGTTCTCCTCTAACACAGGTTCATCTCTCATTGCAGCAGGCAAATTGAAAAAGAGTCAGGCTTTTACATATATTTAGTTGAGTGGGTCGTGGGCGTAAGTATCTTTTTTTTATATAAGTAACTGTTTTTCACTTTGCCAACAGGGCAGCGCTTAGTCTTCTCCCCATAAGGTGTCTCAAGGTTGGAGCACAGAGAGAGGAGGGATCCATGGCCTTTCTTCTTTGCACACCATCATCCAGAGTCCTGGATGATCTCAGTAGTCTTCAGCTTAACCCAAGAGTCTGAAGCTTTTAGCTCTGGGGACTGAGATGGTGGTGGGAGGTGGTTCAACCATCCATGTGTTGATTTGGCAAAAAAAAAGAAAAAAAAAAGATTCTGGAAGAGGCCACCAGAATTATCTTTGAAAAGCCCAAGAGGTTCTCTGAGCTTTTGGAAGAAGAACAGGCCCACAGCATCACAGATCCTCCACCGTGCGTAACTGTGGGCACGAGCCACCCTTCCACATGTTCGCCCTTTATTTAACAACCCAGACCCACTCGGAGTGTTCCTCTGTGGAAAAACCCGACCTCAGGTTCATCCGAGCAGAGCAGACGGTCCAAGTTAAAGACTCGGTAGCTTCAGGAAACTCAACACGTCCATGTTTGTGATGGCTGGAAACAAAAGGCTTTTTTCTTTTTAACCAGCTGGCATGTGGATAGTCTCTAAATCAAAGGCTGTGGTGGGAACTCTGTGAGCCCATTGTACCGCTTTACCATGCCGGTCTCTTACGGCTTTGGAGATTTGCTTTTACCTCCTTTCCCCTCCTCCTCACTGTGCCTGGAGAATCAGAATCAGAATCAAGTTTATTACCAAGTAGGTTTGCACTTACAAGGAATTTGACTTGGTGTCGATCGTGCCTCATTTACGTTTATATTAAAGGGATTCGTAGAGGTACCAGTAATTGTGCTGATGGAGATTTAGTTTAAAACAACTTTTTAATGTTTGAGTTTTGTTTTTCCTCTCTCTGAATAAATGTATTCAGGTTAAAGGCTTTCTGAAATATTCAGTTTGAGATTATCCTGCTTAAAAAAAAAAAGGATTTAGATCTTTTTTTTTATACATCTTCACTGGTGGGGGCAACAAATTTGCGCCGGTACACGTCCACAGGGTCTGGCGAGCTTTTAAAGCGCTACTGAACAATAAATTTCCTCTCTCGCTGGATGTCTGTCGTCTGTTTCCGTCGAAGGTGATCAATTCCTGCTCATTCTTAGAACTTGTTCCTTTTTACCTGAAAATTTTCAGCCTGTTTATTTGCTTTAGGAGTTTAACAATGACCTGCGCCAAAAAAGCGCGGGGGGGGGGGGGTACAACTTCACAGGGAAGCCCTTTTTAAATTGGATCTTTGGTCGCAAAGAAACAATGTGTTCTCTGTTTGGCTGCATCCCACCCAAAAGCAGAAACCTCAGAACAGAACTGTTTTACAGACAAAAAAATGGAAAATGTCTTTATAAGTGAGATAAAGATTTGGCACATATCTCACAAGAACATTATTTGAAAGTCCTTCTTAAAAAGAAAAAAAATGTTTCTTTTTAAATATTTTCTCACATTTCAACCACAGAGTTTGTGTCTTTTATATTCATATTAGAGAATAGACCAACACAACTGTGGGTGCATCCCCGGGAAGTTAAGGGGAAATGATTTGTGTTTTTGAATTTCTTTAACAAATATAACCTCTGGAAATCAGGGCTTGAACATGACTGCCTTCTTGACCTCGACTCCAGCTGCCATGTCTCGGGGGGACACAACCACTGCAAATCTCATGACTTGGCTGAAATCATCCCTGCTGTGAAGCAAGGTGGTGGCAGCATCATGCTGTGGTGATGATCTGGGCGACCAGTCTACATAGAGGGTGCTTTATAGAGCACCCTGGACCTCAGACCAAGACCCGAGGCACACAGCAAAGGAGCGACGTCAGGAACATCCGGCTAGAGTCCAGACTTTTAATCAAGTTCATCTCTGGAAAGACCTTAAACGGTCATCGACCAATGCTGCCCATCCAACCTGAGCTTGAGACGATCTGCGGGGACGAATGGGGTATCTACGTAGCTGAGCGAGCCCTGAGATGATAAATGAGTTCCCCAGGTGCTTAAACGACGTAAACGCCTGAGAATATGTGACTTTTTTTTTTTTTGTCTATCTTCTTAATTAATTAGCAAAAATATTACACTTTCTTGACTTTGTGTGTAGAGTTGTGAGGGGAGAAAAGCAGCCTAATCCACTCTGGAAAAAGGCTGATTTTAAGGAAGTCACCAACACAGCAATCAACACGCATCCTCTTTTATTTCTCAGAGTATCATTTGACATTAGTGTGTGTGTATATATATATATATATATATATATATATATATATATATATATATATATATATATAATGAGCTAAAAATAAAGTATTCACATATATTACTCATAGATTATGTCTATCTCTGAAGCTATATAGTGATGCTTACTAGATAAATTATTCATTTGGCTTATAACATGATAGCAGCAGCTTCCTGGGTGGACCTGTGGCTGCAGACGTCTTTAGATCTCACTGCATCCGGTGAGGAGTGGCCTCCAGGTTCATCTCTCACCTGTTCTCCTCCCCCCACCAGCTGTGTTAAAGCTCAGAGCTGTGGCCAGAGGTGTCGTGGTTATCCTGGGAGCAGCGGCAGAGCGATACCTGGCCATGAGTGCCGAGGGCCGTCTGTACGCCTCAGTGAGTGGCTGCGGCCGATCATTTATCATATAGACCCGCTCAGCTTCACACACCCTTCTTTGAACCCTGTATCGCAAACGGTCTTGTTTGCCTCTCTCTCTCTCTCTCGTCAGGCCACAGTAAATGACGAATGCTACTTCCTGGAGAAGCTGGAGGAGAACCACTACAACACGTATCAGTCTCAGAAATACCACGACAGCAACTGGTACGTCGGCCTGAAGAAAAACGGCAGGACTAAGCTGGGCCCGAGAACCCACATCGGACAGAAGGCCGTCTTCTTCATCCCCAGACAGCTGGAGGTCTCCCAGGACTGAAGACAGCGGGGCATCCAAAGCAGGAGCCTCTCCACTGAGGAGATGTGAGGAAGTGATGCAGGACTAGCTGACCTCTAGAGCTCGTCTTTAACGTGAATGAAGCTGCATCCTTCGCCTTCTTCTGACGACTAACACGTGAGCGGCCTTCCCGATGTAGCTCTCCGACTAACAGCTAATGAAAAGCAAAACCCCGTTTTCCCCCAGAATTTGAATATCAGATGAGAGCGCAATCAATAAATCATGTGTGGCCTGCATAGAGGGAAGTCCCTCCCTGAGAGTTATCCAGCAGAAAGTGGTTGACACCCTCAACAAGGAGGGCCAACCACAAAACCGCATTGCAAAAGAAGGGTTAGAGCGTTTTGCATGAAAAGTTGAGTGGAAGGAAAAAGTGTGAGGGGAACGACCAAAGCCTTCAGGCCAGCGGTCTCAAACTCCAGCCTTCGAGGGCCGGTGTCCAACTTTTAGAAGCGTCTGTGCTTCAACACACCGGCCTCCGGCATCAGCAGAGCTCTGTAGAGCTTCACTGCCTAGTGAGCCAGTTTGGCCGCTTGGTTTAGAGCGAGGGTCGTGTTTAAAAGGTCGCAGGACCCCGGCCCTGGAGGATTGCACTTTTAGACCACTTGCCTTTCAAGACTCTAAAAGAGATTTGCAACCTGTGCACTGCAGCTGTATCCATCAGTCCTTCTGTTCAGCAGCTCCTGAACCGGGAGCCGTAGCGGAAGCGTCATTCCAGTGCTGATGAGCTTCATTAAGATGTCGGTGTGTTTTTACGCGGGACCCGGCCTCGGCCCAGACTGCTGCTTTAATGACCCATCACTGTGCTTGACTGGCCAGCGAACGGACCGGACCTGGACCCGACAATCTACGGAGGGTTTTCAGGAGGAGGATGAGAGACACCAGACCCAGCAGTGCCGAAAAGCTGAAGGCTGCTCTTAAAGCAAGCAGACGCCTTGTCCTGCTGCAGTAAATAATGCGAAAGGAGCCCCAGCCACGTATTCTGTGAATTTACTCCTCAGTAGATCATGTCTGTAGTAAAATCCTTCTAACACGCTCTCATGTAATATTCTGATTCTCGTTAGACGTAAGCCAAAAAGCAGGTAACAATCAAATACTTGAATTTTGTGCATGTATGTATGAACTGGTACCTTTTGACCTATATTCTGGCTGCTTGGAGATGCAGCTTTATGTAAAAAAATAAAACAATAAACAGTGAAACATCAGCGCAGTTCATGTTCCAAGTAGATCCGGTAGATTTATCTGAACAGGAACCAGAACTCTGCAGGATCACGGGACGTTCACGTGAATAGAAAATTACTTCAGTGAAGTAAAAACGCAACCGCTGCCGATTAAGAACCCAAACAGCTCCGGGTTTCTCCTAATCTATCCACGGTGAACCGCTCTACTACCAGCCATTAGGAGAGCTGTGGAGCAGCGGGACACCAGATGTTTGTGCTAACGGGTGGGAGAACATAGAAAAAAAAAACCAAGACGAGCCAGAGGACGCATTGAAAGTGACATTTATTTAACACTATAAGTTTTCTGTACAGTTACATAACAACATAACCCCAAAGTTTCAGCGCTACGTCACACAGAAACAAAGCATAACTGGCAGAAGAATGAAGCTAATGATCCAAACCGCTCAGCGTGGACAGGAACATCCTCTGGGTTTTACTCAAAGTGCAGCTGGAAAACAACATCCTTTGATACAATCGATACCAACTTCTGACACAGTGCGGTGAAAGTTGGGGAGAAAAACATAAATAAAATCTCTGCATCTGTCAATTAAATGTCGAGGCAAAAAAAACAAAAAAAAAAAACACCTGGAGGAGGAATTTCAGCTATCTTTATGCTCATTGATGTGATGCAGCTGTTTGAACCGGATCATTAACGGCTGAAATCCCGACTTAAAAAAAAATAAAAAATCAGAGCTTTTCCACCAGCAGAGCTTCTCTCTGACTCCCAGAGGAGTCATGAGCGGGTCAGACTGTAGCATTTAAACGAGACCTTCACAGATAAAAAAAAAATTAGATTCTTTGCCAAAACCCAGCACTGTCAACGGAGCCGCTCAGAGATCTGGATGTCGGTCCGGCTCAAATGAAAATGGAGGCTGCGTTTGTCATAGAGCATCTGAGGAAGGTGAATCCTGCTCCCAGGTTCGGGTCATTTAACCCGGTTTAACCCGCGGCAACCGTTAAACAGAAACCTCTCGACAAACAGAGGTGGCTCTGGTATGTTTGGATCGCAAATTACAAGCAGGTTCTCTTGGTTCCATCTCTGGTGAAGCTGTGTGGAAATGCGAAGACAACGCTGCCTCCTTGTGCTTGAAGAGGGAACAGCGCAGCTTTGCGGCCAGCGGCTGATTGAAATAAAAGACGTCTAACTGGATCCTGAGCGCCTCTCTCTGGCGTTTCAGACTCTAAGAGAGACCCAATGGACCCATAAAGTGATCTAGCAGTGAATGTTACAGAAGGTGCTGCATGCTGCGGGCAATCTTCAGCGCCAACATGAGCCTGGCTCTGATTAATAACCTGGCGGCATGCTCCTAGGCTACCATCAAATGATATAAGGCAATACTCTTACATTACAGACAGATGTAAATAGCACTTAACATTAGCCACTAATGAATACCTAAAGGGACTATTACTGCTTAGCATGTTCCATTGATAAAACGTCGAAACAAAAGAAAAACACATGATATATTTCTATAGATATTTCCTGAATGAGCCACCGTCTTGAGGTCGTCCTCGTCTAGGACGCGTCTGGCTGATTTCCGGTGAAGTCCCGTCCCGTGACTCTGAAACGCCTTCCTGCTCCGTCTCCTCTCGGCACCTTTCAGCAGCTTTATGGGAGGAGAAAAGAAACGCCGTGACATCTGAACGCGGTTTACCCAGTGGGGGGAGTGGATGTGTCGTTTGCCTCGTTTAGCGGCTGCCCTGGTTAACGAGCGCAAAGGTCGTTTAAAAATAATGAATCTTTCATTGCAGTAAAAAGAATTTCACACGGAAGATTTCAATCTGTCACTTGACCATGAGGGGGAAACAACACAAACTCACTGATGCCTAAGTAAAGGGTACAAAATTCCCTCAAAATAAAGGTAACTGAAGCATTTTTAATTGTACATTTCAAACTTTAAAAAGGTGAAAACTGCATCCAGGAACTCTGAATTACTAATCGGTGATTTTCTTTCTCCCTGGGGTACAAATGTGAGCGGACAAAGAGGCCCCTGGCCACCGGTCTGGACGGGGGGGCCGTCATCACCGAGATGCACAGTGAGCAGGGTGGTAAAGGGAGGTTAAAACAAATGTCCAAAGCAGTTTGGTTTAGCACCGTTTTGTTTGGTCGGATAAGCTCTAAAACCTGCCCACATAATAGAGAAAGGTTTTTAACTGGGCCCTTCAGAAGAACACTGATCCAAAGCATCAATCGACACACAGCTGGCAGACAAAAATCCACCTTCTTCCTTGGCAATCTCAGCCCAAAGGCCCGGATAGCAGAGGAAAGGTGTAGGGTGGGCGGAGCTAGGGATCGTTCAACGCCCTGAAAGAGGAACGGTCAGAGATCCCTCGCCCTGCAACCGCGTGACGTAGAACACACAGAACTGGCTAAACTAGGGGGACGAAGGTTTAACAGCAGGACTGCCACAGGAACCTGTGGTTTTATTCAGAGAGAAAAATCCTAGACACTTTGGGTGTTTCTGTCCCTGCAGTAAAAAAAAAGCTTTTTTTTTTTTTTTTTTTTTTTTTTTAATAAAAACCAGGAGGGTGGGGGGGGGGGGGCAGTAACTGTGGACACCACTGCACATGTTGACCAGGTCTGGACCAAATCAACTTACCTCTAATAGATGAAGAGCACCCTTGTCCTGGGAAGGTTGGCGTAGGCGGGGTCGACCAGTTTGCGCACTCTGGAGTAATTAACGAAGCCTCTGATAAACAGCATCAGCCCTGAAAGCCACAGGTGATGATGGTCAGTCGGTATCAACACGGTTTGATTTCACTACAATGCCGCTACTTTCATAAATAAAAATAAAACACATCTCACTCACCCAGAGCCAGGAACACCCACCACAACCAGTACTGCCCATCGAAGTATCCGGGGAAATAGGTGGAAAACTGCAGGGACAGACAGATTACTGGTGTGAGCTGCCGCTTTCTAAACATTAAGCCGGATCGCGTGGTGCGTCCCAAATCCTAAACCCAATTCTGCTGAACACAGAGACAGCTCCTACCCGGACGATGAGAACCCATTTGATGAGGGACAGGCCGAAGCCAGAGATGGCTCCGTACCGACCGGCCGCTGACGTGGTCAGGCAGAACGACAGAAAGAAGCCGATCCAGTTGAAGAGGAACGCCACTGGGGACAGAAAAAAAAACGTCGAAATCGTGTCAAGCGTCAGAAATCTTCGCCTGAAAATTTGCGTCTATTAGAGAACGAACAAGGAGTGGAAAATATTAGATGTTGTAAAGGTGGAAAGAAGAAAAAAAGGCATCAAGAATGAGGATAATTTACAAACTCCTGGTGATAAAGACACGCACAACTAAAAAACGACTAGGGTGAGGATTTTTACTCTTCCTGTTTGATCTCTTATTGCACTGAGATAAAAGCTGCACTTGCGCTTCAAAGTATGACTGAAACCCAGGTTTGCTGCCCTGTTAGCAGGACCACGGCCCTGCTTTATGTAACCGGAGCAGTTAGGGTAGCCCGGCCGGCTGCTTGGACCAAGATTAGTGGATGTGGGGCTCGTAGTGACTGCAGAGCTCTCTGATCTCTGTCGTTATGATGTTAAACAGGTCGCCAGACCTTCCAGATCCCATCAGCCAGTCCATTTCTGTCAAAAACACTCCAGATGCGTGCCGTCAGAACAGACCCGCTGCTCTGACAGGACAGGTCTGGGCTCAGGACAGCTTACAGCCCAGCCTCAGGGATCTGGACAGCTGCAGGGACCCAACGCCTCCTCGCTCTACATCTGTCTCCCGGTGAAGCAAACGACATCATCTTACTGAAGAAAGTGAGCATGAAGATGCCGTCGTTTCCTATCCGCAGCTGGTCAGCATCTTCAAAGTCCTCTCTGGCCACGAAGTCTTCTTCCTGCAACGGCAGCAGCAGATCCGCTCCAATCACCTCGGCTCACACCTGCTTTCTTCGAACTTTGCAGAGAGAAGGAGAGACGTACCGAGACCCGTCCGGCGACCAGGGGGACGCCGGCCTCCGCTTTGCTTCTCTCCGCCTCGTCGTAGGAAGGTAAAGTGGTGGCGACGTTGTACGGCGGCGGGTTGGGGAATCTTCCCCCATCCTCCTTATATTCAAAGAAAGCTGTGGATGCAACGAGGAAAAGAGTTTTTCAACCAGCAACTCGTGAAATGGCTAATTTTCTACTTACAACTGTACGGTCAAATTAGATCACTTTTTTTTTTCTTGCTTTCTGCAGCTTCTGCCGACACACCGTAGGTTGAATTTGTACTCAAACATAAATAAAACATCTTTAAAAAAAATGTCCCCTTTACTTGCCTTTTATGACGTAAATGTCTGAACTATTATAGTCTGATGTAGAAAAAACAGGAAGGGTTTTATTTTAGCACTCCATCAATTTACATGCATGCAATGGTGATAAGATACATTAAAATATATCAATATATCAAGATTTTATCAGTTAATACTAATAAGTCTCTTATCTACTAAAACAAAATCTAGTTGAAGGTTGTTGCTTTTTTCCTAATCAGAGAGCCGATCATTTATTTCAATAAATTCAATTACCATATTATTCGGACTATAAGTCGCACTTTTTTTTCATAGTTTGGGCGATTCTGCGACTTATTGTCAGGTGTGACTTATATATCAATTTTAAATGGTAAATAATACTGAACAACATGAACCATGTAGTAAACATTACCATCTATAGCCGCAAGAGGGCGCTCTAGGCTTGTGGAAGCTATATGCTGCTCCTGTACCACTTAAAAATAAAAAAAAACATTAACTTATAAACAACAAAGACTGAACACATGTACGTATGTTGTTTCGCTGTTTCAGTCTGCATTCATGCAGCGGGGCGTTGAGTGGTGCAGCCCGAAGGGCCCAGACTGCGACAGAATCCTGTTATTGGGCTGCCTGTGAAGCTAATAGCAGCTAGCGCTAGCTTACAGGTCTGTTGTCCGGGCGGTTTACAACTTCTCTGACGCTGCACATCAGCTTTATGTTGCTCTCAAACATCCGTGCTGTACTGTTAGCTTAGCACGCAGCACCATTACGCTCACGGTCTAATTTCAGTGTAATTAGACCAAAATGCCCTGAGGAGAACTTTCTGGTTTGGAGGCTTGTTAATGAAGCTAATTTACCCCATTCAGCCTCCCAGGTATGCTCCATATTATTCAGCCAATTATGGATGCAGCTGTGCAATTGAATAAATTGCCTTACCAGATTAAATGTCAGTTTTTAGTCTTGGATTGTGTAAAATAAATTTCTAAATAAATGCGACTTATAGTCCGGTGTGCGAATTATGTTTTTTTTTTTTCCTCTTTATGAAGCATGTTTTTGAGTGATGCAACCTATATTTCGGAGCGACATATAGTCCGAAAAATATGGTAATTAAAATGAATTATTAGGGGACTGTATCACCTGCCATAGGACATGTTGGCTAACTCTGGCACAGTTATATTTGCACTGTCCATGCTAATTAAATGATAAAGACATAATGAACATGCACTCAATCAATTGAACTGCATGTAATCCAGGCCTTTATCTCCTATTAGGTCCTTTAAGAGCAGCTCAACGTGTGCGACAGCTCAGACGGACTCATTACAACACTAACCGTTTGGAGGCCAGCTTTACAGCAGAGGGACTATTCTGCTACAAAAATAATTTAAATCTGCGTCTGAAGACAAACGACAGCTGAGAGTTACCGATTAAGGTGCTGCGGTTTAGGGCCGGCCGCTGACGCACGCACAAATCTTCTCACTTCTCTCTGAAAACGAAAGCAGCAGCAGCAGCAGAGAGACCCGGCAGCCCGACCCGGGGGGGGAACGCGCGACGGCAGGAAGAGCAGCGTTAGCCGAGGAGCCGTCCAGCAACGCGCCGCCTCTCCCCGCTGAGAGCCACGACTGCTATCTGGGTCGTCCGGCTCTCGTCCAGGAGTCGTCCTCCTTTGTGCGGTTCGAGCACGAACGGCTCAGATCAACGAGGAGCTCCAGGCTGCACTCACTTACGCAACGCATCCGGCTGACCTATACCCTCTTAAGATGCAAGATTAGAAACATGACACTAACGCCTCTCTGGACTACCTCTACACAATCGAGGGCCAAGAAAAGTGTCAACGATTCCAGATCTAGCCCTTACATCTGTGCCTTTTTTCCCCTCATTTATTCAGATCACAGTAACAGCTTTTACTAACTTCATGAAGCACAATTTATTTCAATTATTGATGCTGGTTTCAGAGCTGCCACAGCACGACGCCCTTTACTTTGAGCTGCAGTTCGGCTTCATGCACTTTGCCCGAACGGTTAGCCTTAGGCCAGAGACGCCGTGTTTAATGATTACTTTTGCTTGCCCTTGGGTTTTAAGTACAACTCTTTCACTTTAGGGTGGCGACTTATCCTACAGTGGTGTCAGTAGGGGCTGAGGCCGTAAGGAGGGTGTTGGCGGACAGCTGGAGGAAAAAAGCAGAGACGATCCTGACCTGCATTAGCTGCGGCCACGCTGCTGTAGGGTGGCGGTGCATCCTGCCCGGGGGTCTCCTGGGACGGCTGGGCCGGCTCCTCCTCGTTCACCAGCTGTTGAAATGGGAACACACGACAACGCGCCGTTTAGTCTGAATAAAGCCGATGCCGACTTAGAAAGCAATTACGAAGAATCTGGGAGGAGGGGAGAAAAAAATAAAAACACCGCCACCATACTTTTACCATCTGTAAGCTGATTATGTCTAATGCTCTCTTTCTCTCATATCGATCATAACACTGTAGCCATCCAGAGAAGATCCAGGTTTGCTTGAAGCCTTGGCGGACAAATCGTTCAGTTTTTAGTCCGGACCACTTCCTGGTTCCTTCATCTTGAGAACCGTTGCAAAAGCAGAACGTCGTTTCATCTGTGATTGAATTGTAAACACTTCCTGCTACCAGCTGGTGTGTGTGTGTGTGTGTGTGTGTGTGTGTGTGTGTGTGTGTGTGTGTGTGTGTGTGTGTGTGTGTGTGTGTGTGTGTGTGTGTGTGGTATGAATACGCTGGTGAAGATCCTCAGTCATCCAGGTCATGGTCATTCCAAAACAAGTAAAAAACAAAGCAACTGCAAATTCTGTTGAATTTGCATGTCATCTAAGCCATTACAAGGCCTTTGTTGGGCAGCAGTATAAAGCTTGGTACTCCACATTACTCCAGACTTTTTGTCTGGAGTAATGGAGAAATGGAGAAAAAGCTTCCTGGAGAGGAAGCGAAACGTCTTCAAACTACAGAAAACCAGTCCAGTTGCTTTGTTTTTTACTTTTTTTGGAATGTGTGGTATGAACTTAAAATCTTTTTGCAATATCATGTGGCATTTATCGCGACTGCTACAAAAAAAAAAAAAATCAATCTAAATCTTTTTGATAGTAGATTGTGTGGCTGGGACTGCAACAAGGGATCAAGAGGGGAAAAAGTAAAAGTAACACAAGCCAAACAAATAATTTTGGGTGTTTGTGCTGCAGACATCGTCAGCTGGAGTCTGAAGTCATAAATCTTATTGCGTTATATCTATTCTCTTTGGTTAGTTATAAAGTTGATATGGATAAACATCAGGATCATCGCCTAGCCCTTATTCCTCCCACATGCCGGGACAGGCTGGGCTGGTCTCTCTGCCTTGTGTCTGTTCTTGTCCAAACTGAATGAATATCATAGCAAGGAAAGGGATCAGTCATCAGCTGATCAACTCATGACTCAGCTCCTTTTTTCATGCATACAGCAACCAGAGAGCCATTGTTTACTTAAACACTTGGTGCAGATTTCCATTCATCGGCCGATGAACACTTGGAGGAGCAGGACGTGTCAGATATTAACATATTTGCTTTCTGTACAAGAGAGGCAGAGAAGCTGCTGGGATCGATTTATATGAGCAGAGCATCTTACTCCACAGGAAGTCCTTTCTTATTTGCGTTTCAATCTTTGTACATAAAAGTTCAGTTTACGATCTGAAAAAATACAAATCACTATTTTCTCATAGATCTGTGCAACACAGCTGAGGCCGGACCGCTGCAAATGTACGCCCTCTGCATTTTAATGGTAACCTTTATGTTCCGAACAGCTTTATGTAGCATTTCCTATGCGGTTTCCTTGACGTTACAATCAGGACTGCATTGGTGTGATTTTTTTTTTTTTTTTTTTTTAGGCCAGCTAAGCTGTTAGCTTAAAAAAAAGATGCTAGCTTCGTTCTCCCGCAATAATCACATTATGCGACTCCGGCTGTGTGTCGTTTTGTTTAAAAAATATAAATAAAATAAATACAGTTAAAACCATTTATCGTCACGTTGGGCCTCTGTCCGTAAACAACCGGCTCGCTTCGCTCTCTGACAGCTAGCTGCTAGCTGCTAGCCGCGTTCCAACGAGCCAGCAACCTGTTACCTACCTCCTGGTATCTCACGTTGCTGTTCGGTTCTGCCATCGCGGAAGAGGAGCTAAATGGTCTGGAACGTCCCCCTCCGGCGTCAAACTGGGAAATAGCCCCGAAGAACACGAATTTTGCCGACGAAAAAAGCAGAAATGTGAAGGTTTCCTCCTCCTAGTTAGTCGGCCATCTCCTTTCTTCCTCCTCAGAGCCGAGAACGGTTCTAGAGGTGCGTTCAGGGGCCGTCGGCAACTCTAGCCCTCAAATTAACCGTAGAAGAACAGTCGTAATAATCAGTAAAAGTAGATAAAAAGGCATGTAGATGTTTGGATATAGAATGACAAAAATACATATTCTTGAACGAAAAAAAAACAAACAAACAGGCAAATCAAGAATAAGCTTGAGTTTTGAGAAAAAGTGATCGCTTCGACGCTTTCGTCCACACAGATTTGAACGAGGAGCACCGAAAGGCAACACGAGCTATGTGGTCATGTGGTCTAGGTACAGATGGAAAACCAAGCCACAGTAGACATAATTTAAATCAAGCATTTTATTACATAGAACAAAAACGACAGGAGGCTGCATGGGCATTTATTAAAACCCGACAGCCTGGACTGTACCATTAGAAACAACAATGTGAATGTTCACCACTATCTCTAGATGGAGATAAAAAGAGTACGAAGAATGATTGGAGTGAATGTTTTTATAATGAACGCCTCGTTCGTCACAGTCCCTTCAGTTCTTCTTCTGTTGTGATGGAGGTGCTTCCACCAGCATGTTGTGCACATGCATCATCCCTGCAAAAACACGCAAAATTCAGCGTATTTTGTGATGAATCAGACTTTTAAACATCTAGTAACATTTCAGCTAAAATCTCAGCGTATTTTACCGAGACTTTGGATGGTAGACCAACACAAAAAGTGGGGCATATTTGTGAAGAGGGAGTAAAGATGCACGGTAAACAAAGGGATCAAAATACTGTGCATTTGTAGGCAACTCTTATTAATGGGGTGCCTGGAGCTGTGGATCTCTACGGCTCCCCCAGAGTCACCGTGGGTC